>CAUYPK010067458.1:0-123652 GCA_963574355.1 Loris lydekkerianus | reverse complement strand
GAATGGAAGAAAAAGTATCCAATGTACTCAGCCCTACTATGAAGCTAAACTATAGCTTTCACATGAAGGCTATAACCCAACTATACCACAAGACTATGAGGAAAGGACCAAGGAAGGGGAAGGGAGGGGGGAGGTTTGGATAGAGGGAGGGTAATGGGTCAGGCCACATCTATGGTGCATATTTTTATCTATAATAAAAAAAAATTTTTTTCTCTACAGATAAAATAATTGGTCAGTGCATAATGGCAAAGGGGTCAATGCAATAGGAAGACATAACAATTCTAAAGTATAGTATATGCATCCACCATCAGAGCACCTAAGTTTACAAAGTAAATATTGACAGATAAAGTTTGGGGCCTCTTTCTTCTTTAGTGTTTCTAATTATCCCATTATCCAAAATTTTCTTTTCTTCCTAACCATCAAATACCATCAGGCATTCATTCCTTTGTAGAAACCCAAACTGCCACACTTCACACAATGGCAATGGACCTTGAACTCATGAAGCAATTACCCCCCGAAAGCAACATAATAATTTCTCTATAAAACAAAGACCTGGGTTTGACTCAGACACTTTTGGCTATGGAACTACAGACAAATTATATGGCCTCTTTAAACCTCAGTTTCCACAAATAAAAATAGATAGAGTTCACCTACACCTTGTAGGGTTCCTTGATGTTAAAGGGCATAAAGTATATGAGCATCAGGCACAAAGTAAGAACACCATACCTGTCAAGTCTCCTTTTACTAACAAAACCATCCTGTCACTCCTTAAACATTTCAAGTTACAGAATGTTCCCTTTCTTGAAGCTACTCCAATAGTATGCAATTACATCTATTAGAAAAATTCTGTCTTAACTGTGATATGAAAATGCCAAGAGTTCAAAGGAGAAAAGGAACATGATAAGCTTAAGTAGTTGGTGACAATTTCATTCAAAAACACCTTCATGAATGCAATATAATTTTGAACTAAGCCTGGAAAGATGAATGAGATTTGTGTGAGCAGAAATAACTCAGAAGCTTAATTGTTCATTAATTCATTGACTGTCATCAGAAATGTGCTGAATACTTACTGTGTGCCAAGAACTTTCTAGGTACCCAGCAGGGAAATGCATGGAGTCCCTGCCATCATGAACTCTACATTCCAGTTGAGCAAGACAAAAATACAAACTAGTGTTTGTCATTAGACGCCTATTCAATTAATAGCAACTTTCAGTTAAAAGAAATATTAACTTAATGTCTCCATATATTAGAAGTACAAGTCTTGATACGTAGCTAAAATGACATTTTGAATTAGCTGTAGAGCCCAACTGCTTTCTTTCCTAATTCCAATTATCTTTGGTATTAGTAATAAAATAATGAAACATTGATATATCAAGACTTTAACAAATTCCACATGGGAATATATTAGCCTTGTTTGCATATTTTTAGCAAGAATAAATGCAAAGACTAAGGCAAATTCTGTACCAGTTTGAGAATAGCAAACTATAATTACATAAACAGATGTTTTCAACAAGTATGAAATGGAATATCTGAAACATGGACAATTTAAATAACATGCTGCAGAATATAACCAAATGTTTTCATTTGGCTTGAAAAAAAAAAACAACTGTGCCATATCAGCAGTTGGCAAAAGAACATCAAACTTATATATGAAGAACACAGCAGAGCATAAGAGATTTCCACTATAAATTGATTCAGTCTTCAGAGAATGGAGAGGATTAATGCAGTAGATTAACTTGTTTGCATCATTTAGTCAGCAGAGTTGAGCTTTCATTGGAACAGAAGAGTGATAGTAACATCAATAGTTCTGTCATTTTCTCCTATATTGTTTTAGTTAACTCTAAAATTATATGAGGACATATATTGTAAATAAATTTAAATATAACTAATCTTTTCAATGAGCCAAGGAAAAATGTAGTTCCAGTAAGAAAAAACAAAAGTTTTAGGCAGGTGCCTGCGGCTCAACAGAATAGGGAACAGGCCCCATATGACGGAGGTGGCAGGTTCAAACCTAGCCCTAGCCAAAAAGTGCAAAAAAAAATTAAAAGTACAGTGAAACTTCCATAGTTGACCATTTTCCTACACTGACCACCTTCTTAAGTTGACCTAATTTTCATAGATCAGAAAGGCACCATATATGTATCAATACAGTAGACCTAGTTTCTTGTATTAACCACTTCCGTATGTTGACCAGTTTGTTACATTCCCTTGGGTAGTCAACTTACAGTGGTTCTACTGTAATTTTATTTTTATTCCTTTTTCCTACTAAAATAGCATACTGAGTTCCATTTTCTATCCAAAATATAAAGGAACAAATACCAAGAGGATCACTTGAGCCCAAGAAACTGAGGTTGCTGTGAACTATGATGATGCCACAGCACTCTAGCCAGGATGATGGAGTAAGACTCTGTCTCAAGAAAAAAAAAGAAAAGAAAAGAAAAAGAACATATTTACTGTGCTTTGAACTTCTTTTGAAAATAATTTAATTAACGATCTTTAAAAATTTGTACAGTACATCTAAGATCTTCTCGCAGCACACTAATGTGCCGGAGCACGCTGGTTGAAAATCACTGAAATAGAGAGATGCACAATGTCACCCTTGAGTATTAACTGAGTACTGATCAGTGTACAATGTATGAGGAAACCTATGGAAGATAGGGGGAATCCCAGCCAAAATAATTAGAGGAAACCATCTTAAAGCTCAAAAACAGTAGGAATAATGTCTCATAATCAAACTAGAAAAGTTCATCATTCATGGATCATCAGATGAAGAATTTTTGCATCACTAACGAGATAAATCAATTCTAGGGTAAACACTAGTCTCACCTAACAAAGTTTAAAAGCAAGATCTGAAAAAAGACTATTTACAAGTAACTTAACTGCATCCAAAAAAAAAAAAGTCAAGAATAAGTATAAAAATACACATAAAAAATACCTGAACTGACAAAATTCCTAATATAGAGAGTACAATAAAAATTGCCGTAAAAAAAGGAAAATATGCATCTGTAAAGAAGGAGAAAGTCAATCAATTAAAACTAACCCAAAAGTTACAATGACAGAATTAGTAGGTAAGGACATTGAAACCATTATCACTGACTTCTGTATGTTCAAGAAGCTACAGAAAAGACGAACCATGTTCAATACAGACATGTGTGTGTGGACACAAGAGACCCGATCTGAACTTCTGAAAGATGCATACTACAATGCCTAAGAAATAGACTGGACAGAATTAAGAGGAGATTAGACAATATAGAAGGGGGAAAAAAACTATTAACAAATTTGAATACAAAGAAATAGCAACTATAAAAAATGAAACACAAAAGAGTCAAAATAAGGCATATTACCGAACTGTGAGGCATTGCCAGCAGCCTAATTATCTTACAACTGGAGTCCCAGAATAAGGAGAGAAAGACAACAGAAAAAAGTTTTTAAGAAAATTGCAGAAAATTGTCCAATTTTGTTTAAAACTATAAACCTGCAGAACCAAGAAGACCCTAAAAGAACCCCAGAACGAAAAACACGAAGGGAACTACTAAAAGGTACTAGATTACTCATGTATCATTAGTGGGGATTTCAAGTAGTACAACTACTTTGGAGAAATTTAGTAATTTTTTTATGCATCTAATCATACAATGCAGCAAACTGCACTATTGGGGATTTATCAAAGAAGTGGAGACTTATATCCACAAAAAACCTGTACACAAATGTTAAGTATAGGTTCATTAATAACTCCAAAACTAAAAATGGCCCAAATCACTTTCAAGAAGTATTAATATATAGATGCAACAACTTGGATAAATCTCCAAAGAATTACACTGAGTGAATAAAGCCAATCCCAAAAGGTTGCATACTGTATGATGCCACTTACGTAAAATGACAAAATTTTAGGAAAACTGATTTGTGATTGCCAGGGGTTCAAAATGTGTGTGTGTGTGTCTATGTGGTTTTAAGAGGGAAATACAAGAGATTCTTGTGGTGATGTAACTGCACTGTGTCTTCACTGTGGTGATAGATATATGATCTACACGAAATAAAATTGAGACTAAATATACACACACACAATTAGTCCAGGTAAAACTGTAGAAGTCACAGTAAGATTGGTGAGTTTTATGAAGGTACATATCTTGCCTGTGATATTCTCCTATAGTTTTATAAAACACTACCATTAGAGTAAACTGGGTCAAGGGTCTTCATATTTTTCAATCATCCAACATATATTAAACTATGATTCACACACTACAGTTTCTCTACATGTTTTGAGAAACAATTTTATTTTCTCTAAAAGAAATAAAGTTATTACCTCAATTAAATATCAATAGAACAGAAAATATGACCATTAATTTTAACCTAACTTTAATCTTCAGATTCAAAACACCAGAAATACTCAATGCCCCACACTGAGAAAACTATACTGTAATCATTTAGTAATAAGTCTATATAAATTGCAGTAAATTACATGGTACAATAAAATCTCAGTAATCTAAAATCCTACTAAACAGATTCCCTCAGTTAACTAGAGTTGTCTACTGAGAAACTATTTTTATGTGAAAAGGGTACATGGAAAAGAAAGAAATACATTACAAACGTAACAATGATTACTTCATGTAAATGACAATACTCGTTATTTAAAATTAGAACATAGAACATCACTGTCCAATTGAGCTTTCTGTGATGTTGGAAACATTCTGTAATTTGCATTGTCCAACACATTAAGCTCTTAGCCACACATGGCTATTAATTCTTAAAACATGACAAGGGGGACTAGGAAACCAAATGTTTAAATTCAGTTAAATACCTATATAGATAATAGCTTCCACAGTAGACAGATAAAATCTATAGTGTAGAGAAAAATTCAAAAAAGAACACACACACAGCCACAATGTAAAATCATCATCAGTGTATTAGGTCAGTATTTTTTAACCACAACACTACTGACATTTGGGGCAGAATAACTCATTGTGCAGTAATGTCCCAATGATGCCCCTTTCAAAAGGTAAATGTTCCAATCATGCCCCTTTCATTTTTCCCCAGATTTAATTATATGGCCACCCTTCAAAAATTAGAGTAAAATTCTTTCATTCAAAGAAATTACTAAAGCTATTGAGTTAACAGCAATAATGCGCTTTCACCAGCAGAGGGCGGATATATTTTATATAAACCAAAACCACAACTTAGTGTACCATATTCAAATACACTGAACCAAAGACACTAGTATATTCACTTAAACAAAAAGAATTCTTAAAGGTAAGAAATAAACATGCTAAAAAATTAATACATAGTTTTAAAAAAAAAAAAACAAAACCCTGCCAGGTCTCCCCAGAAACTAGTTTTTATCAATTTCATTACTTTATTCAAGAGTTAACTACAATACCTCAAACAAAACAAAATAACCATGACAATATTTCAGCTAAGTCTCATTTCAAGGGACTCTTACATATAAATTAGCAACATTTCTTCAGCTGCACAATAAATTCCAAACAATTTTTCGCACAGGGTATAAAAAGTGTCAGAATTCCAAGAGAAAATAAGCATTTGCTTCAAAAGAAAACTAAACACAGAAAACAAAATAACCAATGTAATTTGTCAAAGGTGTTAGAAAATGACAAAGGACTGCCTTAGAAAAACATGAGAAACAGTGCCAACAAACTAAAGATTCATTTTCTTAAATCTTACTGCACAACACAGCAGGTAGAAAACAGGTTCTGAAGCAATTTGGGTCCAATTTCACAACAGATCTTTTCAAAAGAGTTTAGAAAATGGTTTTGATGTCTACCAAAAAATACAAAAATAAAATTACCTTTTCTAGTCCCTTTTACCTCCCTATTGCATTTAATTTTCCTGACGATATCCCTTTCTTAAAACCTTCTTCTCCCAGGGCTTCTCTGTTCTGATTATTTTGCAGTCAACCAGCCCAAAATTAGTTTCTCGAATGATTCTGCTTCCTCTTGCAGAATCATTCCTCTTCCTCCCTACAACATCTTGGTCACTGACCCTCTAATTAGACAAGGGTCTAATCTAGTCATACAGCTTTGGCAAATACTTCTATCCAGATGACCCCCAGAATATTTCTCTCCTAAATATCTGCCTGGTACCTAATAAATGCCTCCAGGAAATGTGCAAACGTGCTTACTAAGTATATGCACAAGCCTGTTTACCACCTGCTCTCTACCTGGAATAACAGTGCCATTCACCTTTGATTCTACTCTTCCTTTTTTATTAAACCCCTTGGTGGTTTTTACTTTCTCTGAACGTAAGTAACACCTAATGCTTGCACTGTACTTTCCACACAGTTACTTAGACTATATTCTGTGCTTATGGCCTATCTCTTTAAAGTAAAGGCTCCTAAGGGCAAGGCAGGGCAGGGCTTTTGTTGTGTATCTGTTACTACTAATGTCTATTCTAGTGAATCAGTAGATAAAAAGTAAAAAAATTTACTTTCTTCTCCTGAGCCTTCCATAAAGTATTCTTGCAATGGTCTAGTCTCAGAATATGTTCAATTACATTTTTAATAGACAAAACACAATTCATGAATGCTTCCTGCAAAGTAATAAAATGACTATATATGTTCAAAAAAAATAGAAAACCCTAAAACCTGGCATAATTACCAACACTATCCATTTATCAAACCCTTATTTTATTCCATACATTAGTTCACAAGCTCCGTTAATCCTCACAACCCTGTGACAGATATCACTAACTATTCTACATGTAACGACAGCAAGGCTCATAAAGTTTAAACACCACAACTCCACCACAAAGAAGGAAGGAGGAAGAGAACAAAAAAGAAATCAGAGCCAGCAGAGCTGACATTTTAACTAACAGCAGTCAGACTTCAAAGCCCTATCAAGCTAGTCTGTCTCTCAAGGATAATCGCAGAGCAGTGACTCTACCAATCCAGTCAACTGGAAGAAGAATACTACAGGGGAAAAATTTTGGTATAACTACTATTATTTCCTGTATTTATCCTTTAAACTCAAAATGAAGAAATATATGAATAAGTCCAAAATACCATATAGACACAGAAAAACTTAGAAGATTCTTTAGGAAACTAATAAAATCTACAAATACAGTATTCATTCTGCTTACATTTTTAAATGTCAGTTTACTTTCACAAAGAAACTAAACTCTGGTGATCATTTAAGGATTTGTCATCAGGACAGTGTAAAATAAAATGAGAAAATGAAATGAAACTTAATTTCTACGAATCAATAATCCTGTTCTACTTGACTGTTCCAAAGTTTAAGCCCTTGTCACGTCTATAATTTCTTTGTCCAGTGATTTAACACAATTCCAAAATTCAGCTTAAAAATTCAAAAGTTTGAGCAAGCATAGTAAATCTTTCCTTTATTTTGTTTACCCCTTCAGAAATGCTCTAGTATTTCCATCTGTAAAACTTTTCTCAACACAAAAATATTTTAAAATAATCAATTCAAGCCAGTATCGTGGACTAGAAGCAACCCGAACACATCACTCTGACAGAAAAGATTAAAAGTGGTGAGTTGATAGTCACCTTTTTTAACTGATCATCTAAAAATGCATTAGGAATTAACAGAGAAGTGACGAGAAGCTTCCAAATGAAGGAAAGGGCAATATGCTTGGTAGAACTGGAGGTACACAAGGAAGACATTCACATCTAGGAAAGGGACAGAGGAGAGAACCTCAGAGCTTCAAATTCCCCTGTGGACCCTGCAAGTGAGGGTGCAAGAGGGGCCCTCCACCACAGCAGGCCAGTGGAGTAAAACAGGGAGTTAACAGGAGGCCATGCAGCAGCTCCAGAGAGAAGACCCAGGAAGATCCTGCTGGTTTACAATCTCTGGGCACTGTGGTTGGCATCATTTTTAGGTCCCAGTCCCTGAGCACTACGTTGGCCTTGGGGTCAGATCTATTGCTGCTACCTCCTTATCACCCTTGCCATGCCAGAGAGGAAGCAAGAAGGCCAAGTGCCCCCATACACTCTGTGTTTGGGTGCCATGCACCCTCACCATCTCCAGGTAACCTGGACAAAGAAGGTATCCACAAACCTGGCACCTCCTGTCACTGCCTGGACAGCCCCACTCAGTCACAGCCACCGTGGGAACCAGATGGAACAAGTGCCCACAGCCCCAGGCACTCACCACTTCTATCTAGGTAGAGCAGCCACTGCCAACAGATCTGGGAAGAGCAAATACTGACCCTTCTCGCCACCACCAACAAACCTGGGCAGGCAATGTTCATGTGCCAACAAATGCCACTACCACCAGACCTGGACGGGTGAACACTCAAAGCACATACACCCACTGCCTATGTCAACCACAGGGGAATGAGGAGACCAAGAATAACAGCAGTATTAAAGGTCCACAGAGCATCCACTCCTCTCTCATCTGAACAATCTTCTGGAGTAAAACTCAAACACATGACCCAGGGACCTCTCCCTCTCTTCACTAAGTAACAGAGTTCCTATAAGGGCAGAACAGGTAAACCACAAAACTATCTACCTTCATCAGAGAAAATAGGTCTCAGATGAGAAGAACCACCATTAAAAACTCAGGCAATATGAAACAACAGGATTTGCTGAGACCCCAAAAGGATCACAATAGCTCTCTACCAGCAAACTCCAACCAAAAGAAAACTGTTGGCCAGACATGGAATTCAGAATATGGATGACTGGTGAGATCAGTGGACAGATGAAGAAGTTGAGCCCTAACACAAAGACACAAAAATCAGGACATGAATTGAAAAATTCACTGAAGAGACAGATAACATAAGAAAAAACATAATATAACTTCCAAAAGTTAAAGTAATTTAGGGAATTTCAAAATATACCCGCAAGTCTTAACAGGGTAGATAGACCAAGCAGAAGAAAAAAATTTTCAAAGTTTAAAGACAAGGCTTTCTAATTAACTCAGTCACACAAAAATGTAGAAGAATTAAAAAGAATGAACAATCTCTCCCAGAACTATGAGACTATGTAAAACAAACAAATACCATGTTTAAGAATCATAGATATCAAAGCAAAAGCATGAAAAACCTATTTGAGGAAATAATACAGGAACATATCCCTGGTATCACTAGAGATTTAGACATCCAGATAAAAGGAGGTCACTGAACACGCAGAAAATTAATGGTAAATAGCATCACTGAGGTACTCAGTTAACAATCTGGCCAAAGTCAAAATGAAGAAGAAAATCCAACAAGGTACAAGACAAAAGCATCAACTAACTTACCAAGGAAAACCCATCAGACTAAAGGAAAACTTAAGAGCAGAAACCTTACAAGGCAGAAGGGAGTGGGGTCACACTTTCAGTCTTCTTAAACAGAAAACTGCCAGCCAATTTTGAATCATGCAAAATGAAGTTTTGTAAAGGAAGAAGAGTAAGTCTTTTCCAGACAAGCAAACATTAAGCAAATTCGTTACCACCAGATCTGTCCTGCAAGACATGCTTAAAGCACTCTATACATGGAATAAAAATCAATACTTACAATTATTAAAAAAACACCTGAAGTTAAAACTCACAGCTTTTACAAAACAGTAACACAAGAGACATTAAGCAAAGCAAGTAGGTAACAATCAACATGTTGACTAAAATGGTGTCTCACACATCAACACGACCACTGAACATAAAAAGTATTAATGCTCCATTTAAAAGATACAGACTGGCTGAATGGATCAATGAATAACCCAAATATATGTCTCCAAGAAACCCATTTAACTTGCAAAGATTCTCAGACTCTTAAGAGATAGAAAAAAATCCAATTCCATGCAAATGGAAACCAAAAGAATGTAGTGCCAGCAATTCTCATATCAGATAAAACAGACTTTATATTCAACAATGCTAAAGAAAGACAAAACAGTCATTATATAAAGATAAGGGAACATTTCAACAAGATATAACAATCCTAAATATAATCGCAACTACACAGGGACTACCAGATACATAAAGCAGAGCCTCCGAATCTAAGCAAGGAAATAAACAGCAACATTATAACAGCTGGGGTCTTCAAAACTCTATGGACAGAACTGGATACATCACACAGGAAGAAAATCAACACACAAACAGACTTAAACAGGACTCCAGAACAAATAGACCTAACAGATATTAACAGAACATTCTACACAAAACCTGTATAATGTACATCTTCTCATCAGCATTTAGGATATTTTTCAAGTTAGGCCACAAAACAAATCTCAGCAAATTCAGAAAAATCGAAATCATACTATGTATCTTCTCAGACCACTGTGGAATAAAACTGAACTTCAATTCCAAGAGGAACTGTAAACTAGATAAATATACAGAAATTAAACCACCTAACGCTGAATGATCCTTGGGTCAATGACACAATAAAGATGGAAATCAAAAGATTTTTTAAATTGAAACAACAAAGACAACATAAGCTTCCAAATCTCTGGGGTATAGCCAAAGCAGTGCCAAGAGGGAAGTTCACAGCCTTAAATGCCTACACCAAAAAGACAGATTACAAACTAACAACCTAATATCACACCTCACGAACCTAGAAAAAAAAAATAAAACCAAACCCAAAGCTAGCAAGAAATGACAAAGCTCAGAACAGAAATTTAAAAACAACAAAAAATGCAAACCAAAAAATACAAAGGATCAACAAAATAAAAAGTTGGTTCTTTGAAAAGATAAACAAAATCAATAGGTCACTAGTGAGATTAACTAGAAATACAAGAGAAAGGACTCAAGAGATGCAAAAGACAATGAAACCAAGAAGAGAAAAACAGGATGAGAATGAGGAGTAAAAAATCTAGGGGTAAAAACTATCCAGTACAATTAACACTATTATGGTAACTGTACCATCAAAAGCCCCAATTTAAGTACATATACTATAACAAGGTATCAATGTAACAAAAATATTTTTACCTCTGAACATTTTGAAATATAAAAAAAAATATGGAATCAACTTAAGTACCTATCAACTGATGAGCAGATTAAAAATGTGGCACTTTGGCGGTGCCTGTAGCTCAGGGGTAGGGCGCCAGCCACATACACGGAGGCTGGAGGGTTTGAGCCCAGCCTGGGCTTGCAAAATACCAATGACAACTGCAATCAAACACAGCCAGGCTTTGTGGCAGGTGCATGTAGTCCTAGCTACTTGGGAGGCTGAGGCAAGGGAATCACTTAAGCCCAAGTGTTTAAGATTAATGGGAGCTGTGATGCCACAGCACTCTACCAAGGGCCACACAGTGAGACTCTGTCTCAAAAAAAATTAAAAAACTGCTATTTAAAAGGAATGAAATAATGTCTTTTGCAACAATTTAAATGGACTCAAGATCATTATCTTAAATATCTCATGAAAGCAAAAACAAATACCACATTTTCTCACTTTTAAGTAGAAGCCAAATGAGGAATATACGTGGTCATAAAGAAGTATAATGTTTGTTCCCAGGTTTCAGCACCCCCTGAAAAAAAAAAAAAGTGTAATGACATTGAAAATTAAGGGGGAGGGTAGAAAGGGAATGAAGGACTAAAATCTGCCTACCATGTACAACCTACACTATTCTGGTGAAAGGCACAGTGAAAGCCCTGACTTCAGCAGTATACAATTCATTCGTGTAACAAAAAACACTTGTAACCCCTAAATCTACTGAAATAAAAAATATTTTAAAATATTTACAAATATCTCTTTTAAATTATTATCCAGATTATTTATTAATATATTTCTTTAGATAACTATTTGATCTCAGTTAATACTGTGGATACCAACAAAAAAAGCATTCCAAATTTTGAAATAGGTCTATATTATCAATAAATTTATATTTAACTAAACTGGCTAAAATACTCTCTCTGATAACTAATTTTTTTCTTAATTTGCTGCTATTACATAAATGTGATTTAGTTAAGTCTAAACAACCCAGAATTTACCTCCCTACTTACTATGTACACTAACTGAAAAGGGAGTGAAAAAGATTTAAAAGTTGAGTGTTATCTTTTGTAAAGGTCAAGGGTAACACATTAATCTGTGACCTGACAGAGCAAAAGACAAGTATCCAGAGACTTGTGTTCACTCCCATGTTCTCTCATTATTGTATAACTGAGCATATCATTTAAACTCTTTCATCTCCCTAGTATGTGTGAGATACCATAACAGGACTCTTCTATCTCTAAACTTTCTATAATTCTACAAGTACTAAATACATATACAGAGAGAGAGAGAGAAAGAGAGAGAAATCTTTCTCAAATGCTCAAACCACTTATTCAAGACTCCTAGATAGAATCAGAGGTGAATAGCATGTCCTACCATACCCTGGGGAATGAACGTCGTCTGGAATGGTGTGTTCTCTGGAATGGTGTGTTCTCTTGGTCCAATGACTAGTCAAAAGAAAAATGTGAAAAAGACTGCCAAACTCCACCTCCCAGAATTTAAAAGAAAATCATAAAAGAACAGAAATGACAAATGAGCATATTTAAATCTCAATTATGAGTACTGAGAAAATACAAAATAGTGTGATACTATTTTCACCTACCATATGAAGGAAGTGTTTTAAAAAGTAAGAATACTCAGTAACAGACTGGATTCAGATTTCAGCAAATCTTTCCATACTCATGGTCAGAGGTAAAAAGGCCCCCAACATTCCTGGCAATAGATGAAAGGGGAGATTTTAATCTGCCATACTCTAACACAGACCTTAGATTTTAGTCCAAGGAAATAATCAGTACACACAAAACTTTAATAGTAGGGGTATTTGCATCCACAAAAATGAGAAAATAAACACCTATTTATTCTATTTATACACCTATTTATTTTAGACTATTTCTAAAATCTTTTAAACTATTTTAAAATATTTAACTATTAACAAATATTCTAAGCAATGTCCCACTACCTTTAGTCTCAGCAAATTACTTCATCAGCTAAATGTCCCTCCCATTTCAAACCTTTCTCACTGTACTTCCTTACAAGCCAATCCATATTTTTCCTGATCCTTTAATCCTGTCCAAAGCTCACCACTTCATTTGTGTTTTGAATCAAATTTTCTCTAAATTTTGCATTAATATATTATGAACCAGATATGCTATATTTGATTCTTAGAAAAACTACCTGCTCTTAGCCATGGAAAATTTAGTTACACATAAATTTATTGATAATATAGACCTATTTCATTCCTACAGCCCTATTAGTGCCTAAAAGAAAATCCTGCACCTATAGGCATGGAAAAAAAAAAAAAATCCTGGAGTTCTAACAATGCCATAAGCAAGTTTACAGCTGTGGATGAATAACACAATTCCTCAAGAAAAATAAAATGTTAAAGCACTGATTCCATAATGTTTTTAAAGTGCTCATTAGTATTTTAGTTGACTTTGGAAAAACACACATACACACACACACACAACAAAACTCACCGATCAAGGATTTTTCATCCTTTAAGCCAGGATCAAAAAGGTACTGCCTTTGCAAATCTTTACTCAGACCATTAAATTTATTTTCAAGGAAGAGGAAAATAACTTTAGAAGTGTATATGTTGCATACAGTCAAATAAAAGAATGAGAAACCAATGAATCAGCTACACAGTAACTGTCAGCATCACTAAAAGAATTCAATGACATGCTCATATGCATTTTATTTTTAAAAAAGTTAAACTTCTTCACCCTAACCCCTAACAACTGCTGACCTATTTTCTGTCCCTGTAAGTTTTATCCTGTTAGAATTTTATATAATTGGAATCCTATGTTATTATACAGTCTTTTGTATATATATTCCCTCATTAAGCATGATGCTTTTAATACTCATCCACGTCACTGATTATATCACTAGTTCATTCCTTTTTATTGCAAAATATTATTCCAATTATGGATGCACCATTTTCTATATCCATTCATCTCAACTGACAGACATCTGGTTTGTTACTAGTGTTTGGGTATCAAAAATAAAGCTTCTATGAACATTCAAGTACTACAAGTTTTATTGTGTCTTATTAAGTTGTAATATTTCTTTATATATTATGAATTAAAGCCTTTATCAAATATAGTACTTTTCTCCAAGTCTATGATTTGCCTTGTCATTTTCTAAAGTGCCTCTTGAAAAGGAAAAGTTTTTAACTGTGATGAAGTTCATTTTCAATTTTACCTTTTATGGATTATACTTTTGTGTCCTCAGAAACCTGTGCCTAATTCAAGTTCCCAGAGTTACTCTCTATCTTCTACTAGAAGTTTTATAATTTTAGCTCTTAAATTTAGCTTTCTTACCCATGTCAAATTCATTTTTGTGTATAGTGTGAGTTAAAAGTTTGGGGTACGTTCTTTTGTTGTTACTGAAAAAACTAAACTTTTCCCCACTGAATTACCTTGGACTCTGTTTCTGCGCTATCTATTCCATTCCCCTGATCTTTGCCTTACACAAATACTACAGTGTCTTGCTAACTTAATAACTCTAGCTTTATAGTAACAGCTAAAGTCAGGTTGTGTAAGACTTCCATATTCTTTTGCTATGTTCAAAACTGTTTTGATTTTTGGGGATCCTCTTTATTTCATTAAAAAATTTAGGATCCAGGGCAATGCCTATGGCTCAAAGGAGTAGAGTGCGGGCCCCTTATGACAGAGGTGGCAGGTTCAAACCCAGCCCCAGCCAAAAACTGCAAAAAATAAAAAATAAAAATTTAGAATCGGCTTGTCAATTGCTAGAAAAAAGCCTCTGGAATTTTGACTGGGATCATGTTGAATCTAGAGACTAATTTAGAGAATTAACATCTTAAAAATATTGAATCTTCTAACATGGAATATCTCTCTCTTCTTTAGGTATAATATTCATTAATTTCGCTCAGCAATCACTTATAATTTTTGGTGTGCAGGTTTTGAACATATTTTATTAAATTTATACTGAAGTTTACATTTTTTATGCAACTGTAAATGGTAATTATTTCAACTTCAATCACTAGTTCATTTCTTTTTATTGCAAAATACTATTCCAATGTATGAATGCACCATTTTCTATAGCCTAGATATACTGGATATATTGTTGCTAATATATAGAAATAGTTAATTTTTTCATATTCACTTGATTCCTGCAAACTTGATATACTCAATTACTACTTCTAGTAGCTTTCTTTTTATAAATTTCTTCATATTTTCCACATAAATGATTGCACAGCAAAAAAGATTAAAAAACTACACATGCATATATTTTTAAGATAAGTCCTGTGAAAACGGTTACAATGCATTCACTTCACCATCCTATGCATCTTAAATACATAGTTCTATATATAATTTTTATCACAAATCCACTTTGATAGGCGAACTAATTAATGGCCCCCAGAGATGCCCCAGTTCTTAACCCTTGGAATCCCTGTGAATAAGGACACTGAGATGGTAATACTATCCTGGGTTACCTATGCAGGCCCAAAGTAATGACAGGTGTCCTAAAAGTGCCAAAAAGGAGATGTAATTATGGAAGGTGGGGATGGGGGAGCAGAATCAAAGATGACACAAAGCTGGCTCTGAAGATGAAGGAAGAAGCCATGAGCCAAGGATTTCAGGCACACTCTAGCAAATGGAAAAGGTAAAAAAAAGAATCTCCCCTAGAGCTTCTAGAAGACCCACTAACACCTTTCTGTAACCTCAGTAAAGTTCATTTTGGATTCTGACTTGCAGAACTGTAAGATAGTAACTTTGTATTGTTTTAAGCTACCAAGTTTGTAGAAATTTTTTATAGTGGCAATAGGAAATGATCATTTCCCTGCCATAAACATACTTTTGCTAGTATTTTGACATCATGCACCTATACAACAAAAGCAACTTTCAAGAACAGAAATGCACGAACATGTAGAACTAAACTATTATTTTTTGTGAATGTTCCTACATTGGAAGATAAAGTTAACACAAATAGGATTTCCCACAGAATTCCCTTTATTTTCTTAAGTTTGGAATTGAGCTGATCACTGGTCCTTGAAATACACCCTTGACAAAAAAGATCAATGACAGACATCTGAAGGTCTGTCATCAATCTTTCCACAAGTAATCACTTGCATCTCTTGTAAAATGGAGATCAAAAACTCTTGAGGGGTGACACAGAGAATGGAAGACTACTCAAAAGTTTACAATTATCTTACCTTTGGACCCTCAAGGGTGTCACATTTATCATTCAAACTACATGTGAACATAAAATTAGCATGTTTCTAATATTGCCTGAAGCTCTATATTAAGTGAGATTATTTTAAAAATTATTTGTACTTTGCTCAGTGTCCATAGTACAGTGTTTACGGCGCCAGGCACATACACTGAGGCTGGCAGGTTCAAACCCAGCCAGGGCCAGCTAAGCAACAATGACAACTACAACAAAAAAAATAGCCGGGCTTTGTGGCTGGGTGCCTATAGTCCCAGCTACTTGGAAGGTTGAGGCAAGAGAATCGCTTAAGCCCAAGAGTTTGAGGTTGCTGTCAGCTGTGACACCACAGCACTTGGGGTGACAGCTTGAGACTGTCTCAAAAAAAAAAAAAAAAAAAATTATTTCTCCATACTGTAGCTAACTGCCACTCAGAGTTAAACACAGATCTACATCGGTAGGAAATACTGACATTGATAAACGTACATGGGTGAGTGTAAATTTAGTAGACCTATATAGGTCTTTTCTTGAAAATGATGCATAAAAGGACGTCTTGGCTTCAGCAGTGGACTCAAGAAGGTAGTGATCTCTTTGATTTTATCCTAATTACTCCAAGAAAGCATTATAGTGAAACAGTTTCAAACAGAAGGACTAGTCAACCTATGAATATTATTGTGAGTTATAAAATAAAATATGGCTTCAGATAATAAAGATAATTCCAAGTAAATTTGCTCAGCAAGAACAAAATCATCAGCAAAAAGCTTTAAAAAGTATAAAGTCTGATGACGATCCGAACTTCAATAAGACCTTAAAAAAAAACCCTCAATGATATAATGTTTTGTATTAATAATAGTAAATATAACACAGAAGTGACATGAGGTATGGGATTCTAGAAAGCACACGGGCACAACAGAGATGAAATAGATGCTTGCAGAAGGATCAAAGAGGATGGGGCAATTAGTCACGAAGCAAGTCAGAGCCAGAGCTTAGACTAAAACCTGACTTTACCAGCTTCACCCAGGACAGTGCACTTTCAATTCTGCCTTGTTGTTTCTCCATTTAAAAACAAGCCCAGGTAGATGAAGAGTACCTGACTCTAAGGACATAACTGCAAAAATAGAGAACAAAGAAGCTACAATAAAAATCAATCAATTAATAAACAAACACCAAAGCTCTTATCTGTGGGCTCCTTCAGTTTCTAAAATAAACTTTAGTAATAAGGCAAAAATTCCAATTTATTTAAATTGGTATTTTGAAGTCACTGTGGTTCTGCTATTAAATGCAAACAAATAAATCAAAATGGTGGTATTTTCCATTTGTGAACATATCTGGCGATAATTTTGCTGAGAAAAACTTTAATCAACTAAAGGTGTAGTTTTCCAACAACCACCTCTAACATCACTAAATTTCAACAGTAAACATGGTTTATCCATCATACCATCAAAAACATAAGACTCAGGAGCTAGGTCTTCTGGGCTCAAATCCTGGCTCCACAGTCCAGATTCCCATTCCTTCATTATCTCAGTAAAACCAGAATTTCCCCAGGTTACAGGAGCCTTTAACATTCACACCCGCTCCTATGGTTGTACTCTTACTAGTTAGTAGGCTAGTAGATAGCAGAGATATGCTCCTAAGTATCCTATACAAAATACCGGGAGGAGGAAGTCCCCAACATCACCCTCATGTTCAATACTTTGCTAGGAGTCACAAGACTCAACACACAGTTGTACTCATGGTTATGATTTATTATAGCAAAACAATATCAAGCTTAATCAGCAAATGGAAAAGGCACATGGAGCAAAGTCCAAGAATCCAGGTATTCCCTTCCAGTGGGGGCTGCACTGACACACTAAATTCTCCCAGCAGTGAGCTGTGACAACAGATGTGAAATTATGACAACCAGGGAAGCTCATTAGGGACTCAATGACTAAAGTTTTTACTGGAGGAGGGGCTGCTGATCATATAGATAACTCTGCCTGGCAAAATGCAAATTCCAGATACCAGGAGGAAAGCAGGTATTGAGCATAAACCATATTATTTATATAAACAATTTAGGCATAATAACAACCTCTTAACACTTAGGGTGGTGGGACCACCCTCAAATTCAAGTTTCCTGATGCCAGCCATGAGTCATTAGGCCTGCTTTGTTTACTTTTTTCTGCACACCAATAGACTAGAAGATTCTTTCAAGCATCGACCTTTATCTACCTGCTTCCCACTTTAATCCCCAGTTCCCAAAAAAGGGGCTAAAATATAGCAGTCACCCGAAACTTGTCTCATGAAAAAATTCTTAGAGCCACCGCTTCCTACCTGTATAGCACTGGGAAAGTTACTAAGCTCTGTTTGCCTATTTCCTCATTTGTCAAATAGAAAACATTGCCTACCTCAAAAGATTGTTTTGAGGATTAAATGAGTTAGTATATGCAAACTACTAACATCATCCCTGGCAAGATCAAAATACTATATGTAATTTATGTGTATATACGCAATGTTATTAATTGCTTTTTTTTCTGAAACATTTTCCAGGTCACAATGAATTACTCTATCTCTAAACTTCTAAAGGATCTACCAGTGTAAACACAGATTAGAAATTAACCGATAATTTTTTCACGTCTATTGAGTTCTCTAATCAGCCTGTGGACCTTACCCAAATTTTTTTGCATAAACAACAGAATACAACATAATCTTTGTACTGCCCAGAAAATAATGACTTACCAACAAAACTATGTGTCTCTCAAATCACAGTGATCAAAATGGATTTAAATAAAATGACCTCCAGTATCCTTGATCATCTTCCATGAAGAAATTTGAGAAAGGGAAAAAAAAATGGCCTGATTCTATCCAAAGAAATGACTGGTAATAATAGTAGCATCAGAAGTAAGACAAAAGGATTGAGTATACAAAAGATATAATTAGAGTGTCAAATATTTTACTTTGCCTTACAGAGAATATGAGTTCAAGTCCTTTATAAGTCAAAGGTTTATTTCTGTGTGTGTGTGTGTGTGTGTATATATATATATATATATATATATAATATACATATATATATATATCAGCACAAATTAAAGAGATATAAGTCTCCTTAATGAATTCACCCAATGAAAGAATATTTTAATCTTAAAAAAAAAGGCAAAGAAGAAAAATTGGAAAGAAAAAAAGGACAAAAGAGAGCCCAGGTTTTATAAACAATAACTCAGAAAGAGACCAATGGTTTCCAACCCAGGACTGACACCAGAGCTCTGCACACAATCATCATGGATAATCAGCAGAATCACAAGAACTGACCCATCAGACTGAAGCATTTTGAGGGAACTTTAGATTGCCAAATTTCTTTAGGGAAATTACAGACTTCTATTTATATGAATTTATCCTATAAGCATCAACATCATCATAAATACTAGTTCCCCAAGATGAACTTTACCTTTTAGTAGGAATTATTACACTTTAAAATGGGTTTACACACATACAACAACTCTACAATATCAAACACTCAATGAAAAAAATATGAACTCATTGATTGGCTCTTACAACCAAATGGCCTCTACAATATTTCTACCTTTTGAATAGTCAGAAAGCTATAAGACTCCCCTGCAGACAAGGTGTTGCACAAAAATTAGGTGCTGCCAAATATGTGCATGTGAAAAGCACAAGTGTGGCATATTCCTACAGAAGGAGAAACTGACAAAAAACTGTCTGGTACACACAGTGGTCCTAGCACCACAGTCCTTGTTCCCCCATTCAATGCACCAATCTCAGATGAGAAGCAGCTATGGAACTTAGGCACTGATGGCAGCAGCAGTATGTGTAGCCTTAAAGCCACAAGTCCAGAAGTCGCTCCCCAACTTTCCCTTCTCTATCCCTTCAGACGATTTTCCAAGTACCTGATCCCTTAAACTTCTCACAGCTTAAAAAATTTAAAAAAAAAAAAGTAGCTTCCGTGGGTCTGTTTCCTCTTCTAGACCCTGTCTGACACACTAACATTACATGAGTTTAGGTCCTCTTACACTCTTCCTCAGACTCCTGTTAATTCGAGACTTGCCTGCAATCTCTCACCATCCCAGTTCTTCCTCTGATTTGCCACTACCAAATCTGAGAGGTTTGTAAGAAAGTTTATCCAATAAAGCCCAAATGGAAACTGCTTCTGTTTTTTTACATACTTGTACTTTTGTGTGTTCAGCTGTGTCCTTTAACTTCTTCTCCATATAGCAAAATTCTTCAAAGCCTAGCTCAAATAGGACTGTTTCTATGACTCTTTCCCAACAGGGTCACTTCACATGTCACCTTCTTTCACCGGTGCACTCCCTTTCACACACTCTGCTGCCTGCCAGGGACTTTGTGCTCATTCATACACTCATTCAAAAGATATTTGCTAAGTTACATTTACCTACCACCTGTACTGAGAGCTAAGGACACTACCCTAAGCAAGATAAGCAATATCTCTTCTCTCTTGCAGCTATAATCTAACAGGGATATAGAGTACCTAACAATTACCCACACTGGTTTAATTACAATTGTGATAAGTGCAATAAAAGATCAGGGTGCTGCTGTCTTACAGGTATAAATGGAAGCCTACCCTAATCTGCGAAGATCAAGGAGAATCATGTTCCTTGAAGAGACACTTTAGCAGAAATTGGAAGATAAGTAAAAGCTGATTAGGCAAACAGTGTTAAGAATTTCCTAGGCAGAAGGTACAACACATGCAAAGGCCTTGAAGTCGCATTCTAGGAACTATAAAGACCACGAATGGGCAAAAGTCAGGGTGCAAGGGAAATAGTCCAAAATAAGAGGAAAGTCTTTCTTAAAACCTCTATTACAACACTCAGCACATCGTTTTAGATTTTTTTTTTTTTGCAAAAATAGAACCTACTGAATAAATTTCTTTAGGTCTTACAAATTTTTTTAGCCCCATAACTTAACACAGTACTTAATATTAACAGAGTATCCTCAAGTCAAGATAAGCAAAAATGACTGTTTTGAGCAAGGAGCTTAATCTCTCAATACCAGACAGGCTGAACAAGGCAATCTCTAGGGTTCAAAAACCTTGTTACTGATTATCCCATTATTTACTGGGCAAGAGACTAACTTTCATGCCAGTTTAAACATGTTCAAACAGCGCCACTTTTCCCTGTGGATGAAGCTTTTAAATACTGAAAACTAAACTTTAAGTTGGCTACTAGATCTCAGTCTTCACTGCTCCCTAACATGCCACCAACTAATAACCAACAACAGCTGCTTTAAGGCTCCCACAGAGTCACCAACATGGCCAGGGAAGAAGAGGGGCAGTTCCATCTGCCTGTTCTTACGCTCCAGTTTCTCAACAGATTTGGTTAAAAGCAGGATCAAGAGCAGAAAACTGGCACTTATGCCATCTTTTCCTTCTTTCTTACTTCCTAAATACTGTCAATTCAGGAAACAAACTGACGACTCAATAAGAAAATGTCAAAACTCAGGTGGCGCCTGTGGCTCAGTGAGTAGGGAGCTGGCCCCATATACCAAGGGTGGCAGGTTCGAATCCAGCCCCTGCCAAACAACAACAATAACAAAAATAGCTGGGCGTTGTGGCAGGCGCCTGTAGTCCCAGCTACTCCGGAGGCTGATGCAAGAGAATCACCTAAGCCCAGGAGTTGGAGGTTACTGTGAGCTATGACGCCACAGCATTCTACCAAGGGCGATAAAGTTAGACTCTGTGTCTAAAAAAAAAGAAAGAAAAAAGAAAATGTCAAAACGTAATTGATATATCTCAGCCAACTACTGTAAGACAACAGAACATAGTCTCAAATCCTAGGCTTTAGTTTTGGTACACCTTCTCAAAGACAGTGGGAGAAGTAGTTTTTGAAAGAAAAAACAAACATTTAATTAACTAAGAAATAACTTCAAAATAGGGTACATGAAAAGCCTTAGGCAATTTATTACACAGTGAAAAAACATCAGTCCATATACAGAATGGAACCTTGTAATAACTGAGCTGTAAAAGTTATGACCCTTAAACATGTCTTTCCAAAGTACTTATAATCAGAGCTTCACTACCTACATTTACGTCATTTGACATATATAACAATGGATCAAAAATTATGTAACAAACCAAGAATTCTACTATAAGAGTGCTCCATAATGGGTTTCTATTATACCAAAGACTCAAAAGCTTTGCAAAAATATTTAAATCCACCAATTACTCAATCACATCAAATTTTTCAATTACAACTATGGTCTAACTAAGTAAACCAAATAAATAGTGGCCTTACCTGTGACTTTTTTTTCCCTGAAAGATCAAGATAAAATAATAAAATAATTTGCAACATTTTAGCATTATTTTACATTTAGCAGCAACAGGAAAAATAATCCTTCAAAATCCTGACTGCGGAGTTCACGCCCTGCAGGTTGTACCCTTGAACTCTTGGTACTATTCTCTTTTCTCCTACTTCCTCTGCTTCTCAAAAACAAATAAACCAACAACAACAAAAAAGACGAAACAAAACCAAACTACGAAAGACATTCATTCAGTATACATCTATTGACTTCAGTGGCAATACAAACAGTGAGCAAAAGAAATGCTTCCTATTCTTCATGTGAGAAGTAAAACTTGTGATCCTAATTTAAGAAGTATATGATTCTCTTCTCACCCCAAAAAACTAAATAAAAACTTGCTAATGTAGCTAATGACTTTTTTTTTTAACCTATATTATTTTAGGAACCATTAGTAAAAATCTGATTTTATAAAGTACTTTTCTGGAGAAACATCCAAGCAAAAATTATTCTGATTATTTCTATACACAAAGGTTAATTTTGAACCTATTATTCAATTTTTAATGAACTTAATATTTACTTAATCATGTTAATTTACTACTCAATATGACAAACTGTGTACCATATAACTTCAGCTCCTTTTTCTTTCCTGGCCTTTTAAAGGCCCATTTTTCAGTGTTTTCCTAGAGCAGTGAGGAGCAAGTAAATGAGCTTCAATACAGTACAGTATTCCCAAAGAATCACACGCAATCAAGTATCAAGCAAACAAATATTACTACAAGAACCAGGCATACAATTTTTTTAAACTCATCACCTGAATATTTTAAATAAATAATATTAACTATTATTAATATTGTTAATTAATAACAATATTGAGTGTAATTATTAATATTGTTAATTAATAAGTTACATAAATATTATGTTATTTAAATTACTGAATAATAATGTATCCTTATTATTTAATAGGATAAATAATAATATAAGGTTGACTCAATCAAAATTACTATACTGAAAAGTGCTTCATAAAATAATCTAGTGTTACAGTATTCCCACACAATTCTTCCAGTAATCCAGTCCCTGCTATGACACTGAAGTAACTTGCTGATGTTATGCGGCTCTGTCTCATCAAGTATTATCAGCCTACAGAAATGTGACTCATTTATGAAGTATTGAAAAAGAACAATAAAGCTTCAGGATAAGTCTAGGTCAAATAATGCAGAAATCTTACAAGACATTCCCAAAGATAGACTGCCTCCTTCTTTGAATAACTACCTTTTCTCACCAAATTATAAAATAAACCAATTAAAAATAAGCAAGAACTCTTAACTACACGCGATGTTTGTTTTAAACAATCAGAAGCGTTTTTCCCATGAGATTACTCATAAGACATTAAATATATATAAATCAGACCTCCAAATACAAAACATATCAGCTAAAAATAGTTTCAAAGGCAGAAGCCCTCTAACTGAGGAAACTAAAATTAGGTCTTTTCCATTTCTGGTTCTTTAAAATGTCCCTTACATTTATGAGGCACACAAACCAGTATCCACATATTCTCCCAAACTAGCAGCTCAGACAGAATCTAATTACTAAAACCTTCAGGAACATGAGCCCATTATCCCCCAAGAAACTCAAGTAATGAAATGCCTCTTCATTCTGGCTAACAGCCAAACAAACAAGCGATACTACTACTACTACTACCGATAAAGACCCTTCCAAAATCATTCTATTCAGTAAAAGTCCGACCCACTGAAAACGATCACCACACTCTCTCTTCCTGGATGCAGAGGTAGGAGCCCGGTACGAGAGCTGTCAGGTAGACAGGCAGGTAGGGCTCCACCTGGGAGACCAAGCATCGGAGCCACGAGAGCGAGGACATCACCCCACAGCAGGGTAGAGGAGGGGACCGAGACCTGAAGTGGCCCCACCTACAGAGGTAGCCGTGAACTGAGCTAGGGGGCAACCCCATAGCCCTACCCACTGCCCTGGCCGGCGCCCAGTTCCGCGCTCCCAGCCCTGCCCCTTCCCAGCCCCGGTACGCGGGTACCCGCTCAGCGCAGGGGCGGCAGGAACTGGAGGCTGGGACCACCGACCGGGCCGCGGGCCGGACCTTGCCGGCGCCTCCGGCGGAGGGTCGATGGGAGCCCGCGCCCGTCCGCCCAGACACCCGCCCTCCCGCCAGCGCCGGGGCCGGCAGACGCAGCCGAGGCGTCGGCTCGGGCCCTGAGCGCCGCAGCCGCGGGAAGGTCACCGGTGCGGGAGGGCCCGAGCAGGGGCGGCGACGGCGACGTCCGCGCTACCTTTGGCCTCGCAGTCCGCGCAGTACTTGTTGTCCTCCTCCCTCAGCAGCTTGGACAGGATGAGCTGGTGCTGCTCGTTCAGCTTCTGAGACTTTTCCCGGCAGGAGCGCGTCGCCATCTCAGCAGCGGGGCGGGAAGCCCGGGGCGGCGGCGGCGGCGGCGGACGCTGGCAGCAGCCGGCTGAGGTGAACGCACCTGGCGCCGCCGGGATCGCGGGCGGACTCAGCCCAGGAAGAGGCGGCCGCGGCGGCAGCTGGAACAGGAGGAGGGGCGGCGTCAGAGGCGCCGACGTGTCCCGCCTCCTCGCCGGGCCGCCCTCACGCACCGCTAGAGCCGGCGGGGGGGGGGGTGCGGGGGGAGGGGCCGGAGCCCAGGCTTCCGGGCGGTGCGGAGGAAGCAGCCCGGGCGGCCAGCGCACTGCGCATGCGCCAAACTCACAGACACACACACCCCACCTCCCCACCCCACCCCCGAGAGCCGGGTGTGTTAGCAGGAGGGCAATTGCCCAAGGTGATTCCAGAAACATTATATGGCACTACCCAACGTGGGTTTCCCCTTTTTGAGATGTGATTGCCCTTGACAGCTTTGAGTAAAATCCAGACCGTCCTTGAGTAAAACCCGATAGTGGAAGACCTTTTATGAGGAGGCTACTTTTCACTTCTATCCTTGCCTTTGCTGGTACAAAATTGGAGATACAGAAATAATAAGAGATTGGGTGGATTCATTTATTCGTTTGAGGCTCACTCATCTGCAGTTTTGAAATAGGCACTATTCTGGAAGCTGGAGACACGCATGGAATGAAATAAGAAAAACAGTCTCTTACATTTTGGGGTGATGCAGGTATTGAGGGGTTGACATTTATTTTTTATTAACTATTCTGTGCCATGAACTGTTAGCTCGTTTAACCCTTACCACAATCCTATGGTATTGTTGTCTTCTTTACACAGATGAGGAAAGTGAGGCCTTGAGTTGAGTAACTGGCCCAGGTCACTGAGCTACTCAGAGGAGGAACTGAGATTCAAATCCAAAGCAGTGTGGCTCCAGAGTCAGGCAATAAACCCTGCCATAATGGGGAAATTGTGACCAGGAAGCCAAATACTAGGTGGTGGTGCTGTAACAAGAAGCTGCATAAACAGTGATCCTACCTGCAAGAGAAAAAAATAAGAAGAAGAAAAAGATGACACTCATGATTAGAGCCCAGAGCTCCTTAGTCCAGGTTCATGGGTTTGAACTCTGGCTGAGACAGTTTGAATGGTTTGGCATGTCGTGGATTATTAGCAAGATTTAATTTGGGACTAATGCAAGCAGAATAAACATTCCCAGAATAAACACAGCCCTTACCTGTGGTGGGGCAGATGCTAAGGTGAGCAGGAGTCTGTGTCTTAAATTTTTTTGTAAGGCTAATTTCTAGCCATGGGCCCTGCAAAAAAGTGACCCTCGTGCCTACCTAGCCCTGTTCTTGCACAGGGGCTCAAAAAATGTTTGTGGAATTAGATTGAATGGATGTGGCAATGAAGATGCTTAGTAATTAAACAAATTAGAGCTTGTACTGCATAGGGCTCACAAATAGTAACTAGGGAAGTATCAGAATGTGTTCCAATAAATCAAAAAAACAATCACATGGGAGATAGAATTTAGGGCCATGTCCTGAAGATAGGCTTGATTCAGGCGGGGTCTGAGGAGAAAGATACTAAGAAATGAAACAGCAGCATGCACAAAACAAAAAGACTTGGAGCAGCCTGGAAAACAGAGTGGAACACAGGGACACTGCTTAGGATGGACTGAGAGATAAGGCTGGATAAATCAAGAATGACAGGGAAGGCTTAGGAAGCCAGACAAAGTACTCTGGCCTTGATGCAGTTGACAGTAGAAAATGTGTAGATTCTTTAAGTAGGATAGTAGCATAATCAAAAGGAACTTTTAGGAAAGTTAGTCCAGCAGTAACAAGTTAACAAACACCATTTTTTTTTTTAATATTCCCCCTCCCTCCAAAAATTCTACTTAGCACGACAAGGATTCAGAAAAACAGAATACAAGTTCACCACCAAGAAATGACCTGTAAGATGGATGTACAGTAGCTTCACTTAAAAACTGAAAAAAATAACAGATAAAATTAATTTTTTTGTTGTTTTTTGTAATTTTTTTTTTTTTTTTTTTTTGCCAGGGTTGGGTTTGAACCCGCCACCTCCAGTATATGGCGCTGGCGCCCTACTCCTTTGAGCCACAGGTGCCACCAGGTAAAATTAATTTTAATTACATATTTAATTTAATGTATTCAAATATTATTTCAATATGTAATATAAAAATTGTTAATGAGATATTTTACATTCTTGTCTCCAAAATGAAGTGTATATTATATATTATATACACTTACAGCTTATTTCAATTTGGAATTAGTGGCGTTTCATATGTTCAATAGTCATATGTCTCTAATGACTACATTATTGAATGGTGTTGCTCTAAAACAGCGGTTCTCAACCTGTGGGTCACAACCCTCAGGAACTGTATTAAAGGTTCAAGGCATTAGGAAGGTTGAGAACCACTGCCCTAGAACCTTTTTTGTCTCTCAGCAGACTTGAACCTATAGTTAAACTTCCACAGCATGCTTAAATTATGTTCATCAAAAAAGAGTGAAAAAAAGAATATACTTATTGGGGTTTTTAACTTCTGTTGAAAATAATTTAATTAATGATTTTTTAAAAAGATTCTCTCATGGCACACCAGTTGAAAATCACTGCTCTACATGGTCCGCTTAGAAACCATTAAAATCTAAGTTTGAGTTGATTGTATTTTAAGGATATAGTAGGAAGAAAGGAAAAAAAAGGAAGAGACTGATGCCAAAAACACCTTAGGAAGAAAACAACATTGCATTAATTCACCAATATTTATTCAACAACTTCTGTCCAGTTCTCTGATAGTCAGAAGCTTACAAACATGCAAATAGAAAAATTAAGAACCACATTGTAAAATCTATAGCAAATATAAAGTGTTCTGGAAGCAAAAGGAATGGAACACCCAGTAGCCTATGAAAATCTGGGAAAGTCTCATCAAAGAGGTGATACTGAAACTTGGTTTTAACAGATGTGGAAATTTTTCAAGTGAATGGGGATGGAGAGTAGAAAAAGGAATAAGTTGGAAAAAATGTATATGGACTTCTGAAAGTATAGGGTTGTATGCTGGAAGTAATGAGCATTTGAGGCACAAAGAGCCTAGAATGGGTGCAGAGAACATGAAGGTTGGAAAGGAAACAAGGTAGAGCATTAGGTTGCAGCCAAGGAGTTAAAAGCTTTGTAGGCAAGCTACAGAGTAGGACCCACCCCTCCCCCCCCGGGGCTTGTAGAGCCAACAGAGCTTTTACATGGAAAAATGACTTAATGGGCAACCACAATGACAGTATGGAGAATATGGTGGAGAAAAACTGTTATCAAGAACAGATTACAGGGCTGTTACAATAATAATCTAAAGAAGGTATGATAAAGGCCTATTTTAAGCGAGTAGCATAGGGTTTGGGAGAGACAGAATCAAATGATGTCTATTTAAAATTAGAAGTAGCAAGATTTGGCAGCTGACTGTATGTGGGGGTGAGAGAAAGGAGGTGAGAACAACACCAGGTTTTCTAAGTTGGGAGACAGGTAAATGGTGATGCCATTAACCCAGATCAAGAATAGAAGGGGTAGGTCTCTGGGTCCTGGTGATGGCAGGGCTGAGCCAGGAGTGTTAACCTCCCAGCTCTCCACTCACTCGGCTGCATGCTCTGGTGCTATGACATAACAAGCCCATCTCCTTTGCAGAGGACTTCCTCGTCAGCAGCATTGCTGCCACCATCTCCAAGAAGGTCATGGCCCTAATGGAGTGGGTCAGGCTGCTGCTTCAAGTGCAACATGTCAGTAAACAGATCACAGCTGACAGCTTTACACAAGTATGCTTTACACAAGCTTGACACAAGTATGCTTTACACAAGCTTTACACAAGATTACATTGTCTGAATCCCCAAGGACCTGGCCAATGTCACCAACTACTTCTTTCTGCAAGCCCTCAACTTTGCCCTCAAAGATGAGAGCACAAAGCTGTTCCCAGGTATGCAGTCCTGGAGGCATTTTGCCAGCAATCTGACCTCTTGTAGGACAGCCACCTCTGCTTTGTTTACTCCAGGATTTCACTGGAATCCATCTAGTGGCTGATGCTGGGAAACCAGGACAGAACTGGAGTTCAAATTTGAAGGCCTGGAAGACTAATAAAGATCACCAAGTCTGAAAGATCTAGGCCCTCAGTATCTCTGTGTGGGGTATCATCATCTGCTGTGCAGTCTGAGGCCTACCCTAAGAGTGACCCCAAGACCCCCACATTGTGGTAAGACAGATGATTACCCAGACTGTGATAGTGGTAGCCAGCATGGTCTCCTTCCCTCTGATCCTGTGTGGGTGCAAAAGAGTTAACATATTGCCCCAGGGAAGGCTGCATTGCTGGGGGAAGATTTTCAAAAAGGAAAGGGGCAATGCCTTCCTCAAGAGTACATAGTTCAGTGTTCTCAGAGATATTGGTAGGGGAGGAGAAGTCCCTTTTGACTCTAAAATTTTTTTGTTTCTACTTGGAGGAAAAAGATTAAAAAAAAAATCTCACTGCTCAATGTAGGAAAATGGTCATTTCCCAATGCCCATTTTCTCATCTTTTTTATCCATAAGTACAGAGACACTGAAATTTAATTTTAGTGGCTGTATGGGCAACCAGTGTCCCTTATCACAAAACAACCACAACAACCTTATACAAGGAGCTAGAAGAGCACATCCACCCCTGCAGTCCAATATTGGAGGCAGGAAAACCAACTTATGTGTCTATCTGCAGGCAAACACCTGATGGAACCATTGGAAGGGTACTCAGTCCTCAACTGGGGACCTGTTTGGTGTGGTGGGGCTAAGTGGTTCTGTCTTGTTTTCAGCTGGTCTCTGTTCGACCCTAGTGAAACAGTTACGCTGGGTTGAAGTCTCAGCTATGGAGAAATACCAGCAATTAAGTCACCCCGCCCCCCACAGGCAACAATTGGAAAAGGAAAATCAAACCTTCCTATAACCACACATCCAGAGCACCACCTGAATAGCCCTCGGGCAATTGGCTCAGTTCAAAAGGTCCAAATCAATTGTCTCAGTCAAAACCTGTCTCAGGTGGGAGAGTTTAAAAGGTCTCTGGCAACTAGATCGCAGGGGCCTGGTGACTACTCTGATATGGCTTGCTCCAGTGCTCCATGGAGTCAGGAGGACCCACCTAGCAAATAGATCAGTCTGGGAAGGTTGATGCCTTCTTCCCCACCTTGCACCTCTGTCACACCCAGTCACTGATAGTCCCACAGGGCTTTGACCCAGTTGCCTGTAGTGAATAGATACTCAGGGGTTTGCACCTGCCTGAATCACAAGGAAATCTATATGTGCTCAGTCAGGCCGCTGCACTCTGCCTCTATCTAGCAGGGGGGAGGTGAGGCCTGACAATCTCAGGTGCTTGATGGAGACTGGGGGGTGTTCACTCAGTTCCAGCCCCGCCCCTGATTGATGTTACTGACAGAACAGAACAGAACAACTTTGTGGGAATTTGTTTCTGTCCTTGCTAAATTCCCCTGCAGAAGAGAAGCTGTTTGAGTTCCCAGAGCCTGCACCTCACGCCCTGTCTTTCCTCCTGTAGGTTTGTATTCAGTTACCTATCATTTCTAGCCTCCTGTCTTCCTTTGTCTGTAGGCTGATGATCCCCTGAGGGCTGGGTGCGTCTTAGGCTCACTAAAGCAGTCCTCTGGGTTAGCCCCACCCTGAGAACTTCCCAGCTCTGCGTGTGTGTTTCTAGTCCCCACGCTCCACCCAGGCTGGTACCACCTCAGGCAAACCCTTTACTCACAGGGCCTGCGTTTCCATCCCAGATCTGTTCCGTCATGGTTGCCACCTGAGTAGATGCCTGGTCTCCTCTGGTTGCCCTGGGAGACAGGGGGTGTGGCTTCAGAATATCCAGGAATGAGCCCTATTGTTGCTAAAAGACCGCTGCTGCTCTGTGCCTTGGGGCACCGCCGCTCCGGTGTGGTTTCCTCTCAGCTGCCTGTCGTCTCCTCACTCCCGTGCCCCAGAGTCAGCACTGACCAGCTGCAGTTTAGGCCCTGTCCACACCCTTGAGAAATCAACCAAGAATCTGCACTCCTAGGGGACAGGCCTCCAAACCTCAGAGTGAGAGTTGAGGGGAGTGCTGGGAGGTCAGAGTTGCAGGTAGAGAATATATACAGTTTTATACAGTTTTATGCCAGGCAGGAGAACGCCGTGGCACCCTAGTAGGGGAGTTAGGTCCAGTTTTTACAGGGTATTGCCCGTGGAGTGTAGTGGGAGGATCTTTGAACTCTGCTCATTTGTTTGTGGGGCATTCCGAGCTGTTCTCATGGGGGAGGGGACTCCCGTCTGCTTGGTGATGGATTTTGTACCTTTTGTTTGTATCCTTGGGGTTGCAGCTCACCTCAGCAGGGTTGATGTGCGTTCTTCAACCTTCTCTCTTGGTGCAGCTCAAATCTACCCAGTTACTTGCTAAATTTCTGTCCTTTAACTCTCCTTCTGGATGGGAGCCCCTGTGGAAAGCTGGTCAGTCAGCCATCTTGTCTCCACCTCCCCCTCATTTAGACTTTTTTATAAAACTTTTAAACATTGGCTGGTGCCTGAGGCTCAAATGAGTGGGGCTCTGGCCCCATACAACTGGAGGTGGTGGGTTCAAGTCCAGCCCCTGCAAAAAAACTTTTAAACATGACCTGGAATATAGTATTAGTCAATAAATTGTGTATTTTTGTGGGGAAAAAAAAAACAAACCCAAGCCTCATCTGTCATTCCTATAATAGTTTATTATTTATATTACATAGTGAAAGATCAGCTTTCCTTAACATCTCCTTTTTGGAGATCTCCAGAGCATACACTGCTAAGGCACATGGCAAGCCCTTAATAAAAGTTTGCTGCATGAATGAATGAGCAATTGAGCTTCAATGTGGGTTTTGTATATGAAAGTACATTTTCTATATGGAAAATGAAGAAACTTTTTCTTTAGTTTTTTTTATTTTTTGAGACAGAGTCTTGCTCTGTTGCCAGTGCAATGGTGTCATCATTGGTAACTACAATCTCAAACTCCTGTGTTCAAGGGATTCTCCTGTCTTAGCCTCCCAAATACCTGGGATTACAGGTGTATGCCACCACATCCAGATAATTTTTCTAGTTTTGGTAGAAATGAGCTCTTGCTCAGACTGGTCTTGAACTCCTGGTTTCAAGCAATCCTCTTGCCTCAGCTTCCCAAAGTGCTAGGATTATAGACATGAACCACTGTACCCAGCCAAGGAACAGAACTTTGTAAGTAACTTTTTTAGAGTTTTCTTTTAAAAAGAGAAACTAATACAAAAAAATCCTATCTATAATCACTCCTAATTTATCTCCCATCTTGGACAAGTTATGATATTTAACTTATTATTAAGTGTTTTCCCCACTTAATTTTAAACTCACTATTTCTACATCTTAATTATATTAATTTTTAAAGATAAATTCTCAGTAGTCATAATTACATAGTCAACTTCAAAATACAAAGCAAGAACAGCAAAACTGACCTAGGATGAGCTCTAATCAGGTCCACTCCACTTTCACAAACCTGACCATATGAGTAACTTTGCTTAAGCCTCGTTATTTAAGGGAAGACTCAAAGAAAAGTGAATAAGCAGTTTCATCCTTCTTAAGACAGGAGACACAAATGCAAGTTGAAAAGATACAAGTTTTGCCTTTCTAAGGGTAAAATAGACATCTACTATTTTCATTTGTCTGGAGTCCAAAAGTCTAATAGCAGTGCCCCAATTTTATTTTGAAAAACTATGCCCCTTCTCTACTGAATTTTGAGGGAATGACTGTTAACCAAAGTCCTTGTCCTAGGTATGTGACCAGTCATTAAATGACAAAATTAGGCTGTTCATACATTTCTCTTTTGAAATTTGAGTGAAGTAACTCAAAGACAGAAACAGCTAGAGATCATTCATCCTTTTAGATGTCTATTCATCTATTTGATCCTGTTCCCTTGATCCTCCCAACTACTTTAGTTCCTGTTCTTTTTGAAGACTAGCTCTTTAGCTTTCCTTTAGATTCTTTGGCTACCATCATAAGTCTTCCAATGCATTGCTCTTTTGCTTGTTAGATATGAAAAACCAAACAAAAACAGATTTGTGTAGAGCACCAACATTATTGATAGTGAGTTCTGCACCATTTGGTTGACATGAAGGGTCACGTACTCAAGGTACGAATGTTTGTGTCCCCTAAAACTCATGCGTTGAAACCTAATTTCTAATCTGATAGCATTAAGAGGTAGCACCTTTGGAAGGTCATCAGAGCAGAGCTCTTATGAGTAATATTAGTGCCCAAGGGAATTTGTTAGCCTCTTCCACCAAACAAGGTTACAGTAAGAAGGCACCATCTATAAACTAAAGAGTGAGTCTTCACTAGATGCCAAATCTGCAGATGCCTAGATTGTGGATTTCCCAGCCTCTAGAACTTGAGCAATAAATGTTTCTTTGTTTTTTATTATTGTTTCAGCTTAATTTGAGGGTATAAAAAATTAGGTTATAATGTTTGCATTTCTTAGGTAGAATCCCTCTTATAACATGTCTTGCACCCAACAGGTGTATCATACACCCTAACATTATGTCCATTAAGTGGGAACACACCTATCCCCTTCCTTCCTCCCCTCTGAATTGATTTGAATTTTTCTCTTATGTGTATTAGATCATCTACTGACTTCATATCAGAATTGAGTAATTGGATTCTTGCTTCTCCATTCTTCCGATATTTTACTAAGAAGAATATATTTCAAATTCATCCAGATTAATACAAAACAAGTAAAATCTCCATCTTTTTAAATGGCCAAATAGTATTCCATGGTATACATATACCACTTCTTGTTAATCCATTCCTGGGTTAGTGAGCATTTAGGTTTTTCCCCATTTTGGCAATTATAAATTGAGCTGTGATAAATAATCTAGTCCTTATAATAAAATGATTTTCTTTTCTTCTGGGTAGATGCCTAGTAGTGGGATTGAAGGATCAAATGGGAGGTCTAATTTGAGTTCCTTGAGAATTCTCCATGCTTCCTTCCAAAGAAGTTGTATTAGTTTACAGTCCCACCAACAGTGTAAAAGCATTGCCTTCTCTCCACATCTATGCCAGCATCTGGAGCCTTGAGACTCAGTGATGAGCCTTTGAGAGGGCTATTCTCACTGAGGCTAGGTGATATCTTAGGGTGGTTTTGATTTGCATTTTTCTGATGATCAGGGACAATGAGCATTTTTTCAAATGTTTGTTAGCCATTCATCTGTCTCCTCAGAGTAGGTTCTGTTCATATCTCCATGGTCTAATTTGTTATTGATACTTTCTGCTGCTTCTTTAACTTCCCTTATTGACTCCTTTAAGTCCTTAAGTTCCATTGTATCCTTTCTATATTCTTCATATCTTTCATCCCTTATTTACTTCTGTCATAGGATTTCCTATTTTCCATTTTCTGAGCAATTTCCCTCATTGTTTTTAGCATCCATATTTTAAATTTCCTTTATGTCATTTCTAACATTTCTTTATAGATGTAATCTTTTGTGGTAGCTACCTTATAATCCCTTGGGGGAGCTGCTCTCTTTTGGTTTGTCATGTTGTCAGGATTTTTCTATGGTTCCTCCTCATGAGTGCTTTCTTCTTAACTGCCTCCTTCCTCTACTTTTTCCCTTCATTTCCTCCTTCTGTTTAAATGACCTTGTCTCTGTGCTTAGGTATAGAAGTGATCTTTTGGTATAGGACCAAAAAGAAGAGAAGAGTGAAGAGCAAGAAGGGACAAAACAGAAAAAGAAAAAGAAAGGTGGGGTGGGGGTAAGGAAAGATTGACAAAAAGAAGAGAAGAACAGAAAGACAGAGACAGGAGGAATAGTGGTGTTTAGTGGGTGCTTTGACCCATGTCCACAATTCCCAGTCTCTGGGGGCTCAGATGAGTGAGTTTCTTGAGGTCAAGAGCTCCTTACCAGCCTGGGAAAAAACAAGACACCACCTCCACCAAATAGAGAAGGAAAAAAGTGTGTTTCAGGACCTTCCAATAGCATCCTTCCAAAGGTCAAAGCTAGAAGGACCCCAAGACCATGGGATCAAGGTCTTTTTTAGCTAAGCAAATGCTGTGGCACCATAGCCCAGGACTCAGAGGGTGACACTGTCCATAAAGATAATACATATTGACCAAGAGTAAAACTGATCAGGCAAAAAAGAAATAATAATAGTAGTATATAAAGAAAATTGAAAATAAAATTAAATAAGATGTAAAAGGGACTATATATCTTGTTATTTGAGAAATTTATGTGGGAAAGATAAGAAAAGTAGAAAAAATATTTAGAAAAAGAGACAGAAAAGGAGAGAAATGGAAAGGAAAGAAAGAATAAAAGGGGTAAGAAAACTGAAGCAAAAACGGAGCCTTTATTATTGAAGAAAGTAAATATAGAAAAAGTAAAATACAATAAAATAAAACAGAACAACCAAAAAACCTTAAGGTAAAAAATTGGGAAGAAAAAAAAAAAGAATAACAGGAGCAGAAAAACTGTAGCAAAAATGGAGCTCTTACTATTGAAAAAAGAAACAATCGAAAATTAGTAACACAAAAAGAAAAAAGAAAAGAAAAATCTGGGAGTAAAAGGTAGAAAAAAAGGGGGAAAAGGAACAAATATATATGTATATTTTCATATATTGCCTGGATAACAGTTAACATTCTGGGGTAGGAGATGCTAATCACAATACTGATACAGCTGTATAAAATGGGGGCTAGAAGCTACTATTTTGCCAAGGAGACCTGGTTGCATATTCCTGACTTTTTTTGCTCTCAATCCCTGCAGGTTTGGGGGAGCTTACTAATAGACACACCTCAACCTTTCCAAACAGCATCCCTTGGCCATGCAGTGGCTTTCCCAGGAAAGTACGTTTCACTCTAAAGTCTCCCCAGGGGTGGCTGCTCAGCTCAGCAGGGCTCACTAGAACTGGCCTCGCACAAGAACCCTGTTGTGGGTTGTTCCTCCCAGGCAGCTCTCCCACAATGGCTGTGCCTGGCCAACAGCCCAATGACAAGAGATCTGCTCTGCCTGGTTGCTTAATCCCAGCCCCTGGGCTCTGTTCAAGATCACTTGCTAGCCCAACCTCTCCCAAAGTAACTCCAGCAAATGTGCCTTCAAAAATAATAAAAAATAAACAATAAAAAGCCTGCAGAATAGGCTCTCTTTGTCTGAAAACCCCTGCTACACCAGCCCTCTTCTGCTAGAATACAAATACTTGCATTCTGTGCTGATTCTCCACTGTACCCAACCTCTTTGTTGGCTCCTGGAGTCTCCTGATGCTTTCCTGTGCCCCTAAAGCAATGGGGGGCCAGGGCCCTCCAGCCAGAGGTGACTAGAGACTGCTTCTCAATCTCACCATGAGTAGCTTCAAAGGAGATGTCTCTAGTCCGCCATCCTCCTCTGCCCCTAGTGTTAGTATTTTATAGGCCACCTAGTCTAAGGTATTTTGTTTTAAAAGCCCAAATGGACTAAAACAGAGTCTTCTCAAATACCTCATCTTCCTTTTCTAGTCTTTAAAGGAACCTGTTCCCTTCCTTCTAGGCTTTTGAGGTTTCATAACCTTACTGAAATGAGACATTTTACACATGAGATTTCTGCCATTTTCACTTGACCTTCTTACCGGAATCGTGAATATCACCTCAGTAATTTCAAACTAAAAGTAGCCTCATTGTAGGAAGAAAAGGGAAAAGAAATAGGCATAGGTTTATTTTAAATTGATGGTTTTTATCCTTTGCTACCTTAGGATAAGCAGAGATTTCTTAGGACACAAGATGTACTCACCACAAAGAAAAAAATTAAAAACTAAAAATCAGTTAAAATTTAAAATTTCTGCTCTTCAGAAGATGCCATTAGGGAAATGAAAAGGCAAGCTAAAGATTTGGAGAAAATATTTATAATACATGAAAAATACGGAAGACTTATTGGAGAATCTATAAGGAACTTCTGCAGATCAGATATAAAAAGACAATCCATAAAAAGGAAAAGACTTAAAGAGACATCTCAAAAGGAGATACATGAATGTTCAGTAAGCATATGAAACATTATTAATAATTAGGGAAATGTACAATAAAAACTACAATGAGATGCTACTTTATACCTACTAGAATTGCTACTAATAAAATTTAAATAACTGACAATACCAAATATGAAGTAGGCAGAAGCAAATAGTATTCTCATTGCTGGTGGGAGTATGAAATGTTATAATCACTTTGGAAAATTACCTGTCAGTTATAGTTAAACATGCACTTGTCTTGTGACCCAGCAATTCCACTCTGAGAGAAATAAAGAATATATATTCACAAAAGAGTCAGCAATGTTCATAATAGTTTTATTCATAGTAGCCAAAACCTGGAAGCAACATAAAATGTTCACAAAAATAAAAAAATGGAGAAGCAAATAATGTGTGTGACAATTTAAGTTGGCAAGCTTGCCGCTGTGTGCTTATGTTGGCAACACTGTATAAACAACTTGGTAATGTTTTAATAAATTTAGTATATTAGTGTCTCACAGCCGCGTTCATGTCTTGCTGAGTGATGTTGATTATTACTGTTACATGGTTTTGTGTGTTGTTCCAAGAATGTCAGGGCTTAAATTGGAGCAATGAACAAACATTAAAATTTCTTGTTAACCTTGGCAAGAGTGAAACTGAAATCAGGAACATCTTAACCCAGGTTTATGGAGATAATGCCATGAAGAAAACAGTAGTGTATAAATGGATTAAATATTTTTCTGAGGGAAGAGGAAGCATCATTGATAAAGGGAGGTCACAAAAACGTTGCTAAAATTCATTGAATTGTGCATCAAAATTGTCAGCTGACTGTGAGAAGCATAGTAGACCAAGCAAATATCAATAGAGAAACAGGAAAATCTTGTCACGAGAAAGGAATGTGCAAAAATGGTCCTGAAGGAGCTCATACTGACAAAAGCAAAATAGAGTCAAAGTTTGCTGAGACCTTTTAGAGAGGCAAGACGATGTTTAGGGTCACGTTACCCCTAGTGATGAAACATGGGTGTACCCATATGACCCTGAAACCAAGTGTCCAAGTACATAATGGAAGTCAGCCAATTCTTTATGACCAAAAATTTCTGTCAGTCCAAGAATGACTCAACATGATGTTGCTAACCTTTTTTGATATCAGAAAAATTATTCATTATGAATTTGTACTGGCTTGGCACCTGTAGCTCAGCGGCTAGAGCGCTGGCCACATTCACCAGGCTGGTGGGTTCAAATCTGGCCCAGGCCTGCCTGCCAAACGACAACTACAAAAAAAAAACAAAAAAAAACAAAAAAAAACGGGCATTGTGGTGGACGCATGTAGTCCCAGTGACTTGGGAGGTTGAGGGAAGAGAATTGCTTAAGCCCAAGAGTTGGAGGTTGCTGGGAGCTGTGATGCCACGGCACTCTACTGAGGGTGACATAGTGAGACTCTGTCTCAAAAAAAAAAAAAAAAAAAATTTGTACCAACTGGATAGTTAACCAAGTTTATTATCTGGAAGTGCTGAAAAGGCTGTGTCAAAAAATTAGACCTGAACTTTTTGCCACTTACTCATGGCACAACAGTGCCCCCATCTCATAGTCTCTGTGAGGGAGTTTTTAGCCATCAAACAAATAATGCATTGGAACACCCTCCATACTCACCTGATCTGGCCCCCAATTTCTTTATCCAGTGGTAAAGGAAATGTTGAAAGGTAGACATTTTGATGACATCCTGGACATCAAGCTTAATATAATAACATCTTTGATATCTATTTCAGAAAAAGTTCCAAAATTGCTTTAAAGGGGGGTCTAAGTGCTGGTGTCAGTGCCTAGCCTCCCAAGGGGAGTACGTCAAAGGTGACCATAGTGATATTCAGCAATGAGGTATGTAGCAATTTTTCTAGGATGAGTTCACTTTGATTGTCAGATCTCATATGTACACAATGAAATGCTACTTAGCAATTAGAAAGATCAAACTACTTATACAAAACAACATGGAGGAATCTCAAAAGTATAATATGTAGTAAGAGAATCCCTGCACATTTGTTTGATTCCATTTATAGGAAAACCTAGATCAGGCAAAATTAATATATGACCATAGAAAAAAGACCCACAATTTCCTGGGAGGGATTAGATTGGGGAAAGATGAGTAGAAAAGGGTTATGGGGAAAACTTTTGGGGGTGATGTAACTGCTTTGTGTTCTGGGGTGCTGATTGACACAGGTTTATGCAGTTATAAAACTCACTGAATGTAAGTCAACATAGAAAATATTTTTAAAAAGGTACTAGAGGACATTAAACCATATAGGCCCACTAGGAAACTCGGCGTAATTTGGTTTCACATTTCTCCCATTATTATTGATGCTGTGCTAACCATTTCCCTTTATCCTTCCTTGACACTCTGCTCTTGTCACTTTTATATAATTCCTAATGCATCCCAATTCTTCTTTTCTGACACTCTTAAAAATTCCTCTTCTTTATTCTGGCCCCTCATTGCCCGTGTTGATTCCTCAGCCCCTTGCTCTTCTTCCCACCATCCTGTCTACTCCGAGGAACTAGCATAAGGGGACTAACCTTGTGCATGGCACAGAGCTGTGGCCCTTGACAGCCATGCCTGCCATTCTTCCATAGGTTCAGAGAATCCTTTCCGGGGTCTCCTTTCCATCATCCTCTTCAAACTTTCCACCTCTTCCTAAGCGCTGTTTTGTGTTCAGTCAGCTCCTCCCCATTCCTCATGTCTGTATTGATGCGTTGCACTGGCAACATCTCTGATCATCTACCTGGGTTATTTGATGCCAGATTCACATTTTCCTTTTCTCCCGATTACCTTCCTATGCTCTTCCCAGTGCATGATGGGGGCAAGATGGCCCTGCCTCCTCACTCAACCCAGACTCCTGGAACTTGGCTGCCAGGGCAGGTCTCTTGGAGGAGGAGACACCCGATGAACTTCAAAACTTTTACATTAGCCTCATTTCTCTATCTCCAGATCCACTCTAATTATTTCTAGTCAGAGATCCTGGCTTCCTTTCGAAGTCAGTCTTCAAAATTAAACTCATATTCCTCCTAATTCAGGGTCCACCTTCTAATTTTCCTGCCTCTAACATTAGCAATTCCATGATCCCAAATATCTCACTAAAGACTTTAGAGTCACTTTTATTCATTCCAAATAAATGAAATGTTCAGCAAGTGACCTAACCACTTCCTTTCTTTCTTTAAAATTTCTCTTGTAACACAATTCATCAGCTCCTCACATCCAGATGAGCCTTTTAGTTTCCAGACTCTCCTCAATCCTAATTCATCTCATGCCATTTTCTTAGGCTCTGTAGATCTCACCCCAAAGGGCAGGGTTATCAATTGTTCATCAGCCCAGTGCAGATAAAGCAGCTGAAAAGACCAGACATGCCCAGGGACTTGAGTCTCCTTTCTTAAATCCATCCCTTCAACAAAAATATTTGGAGCATGGATTATATGTCAGTCACTGGAGATACATACACACGAGAAAAAAAAGACACATTTTCTATCCTCAAAACACTTCACAGTCTAGGGGAGAAGACAGACAGTAATCAACTATTCACACAAATAATGCTATGAATGAAAGGCATCTAGTGCTATGAAAACATGCAGAATATAGACTTGGCCTCGTCATAGAAATCTCTCTAAGCAAAGAGACAACTGAGATGGCAACTAAAATCCTGATGGGAAAGAACTGGTGTTTGAACTGGGGAGGGGGGGTTAGAAACACATAATGTTCACGGAAGTAACAAAAAACTTACATAGTCAATATGAGACCACAAAGGGCAGCATGGCACAGGGCAAGACCAGGAGCTGGGCTGAGATCAAAACGTACAGTAGTGGTCACAAAAGCCCACCATTCAGCTCTCCTGCCACAGGTGCACATAGGTGACTGGCAGCCTGAGCTGTGGCTCTTCTGGACACACCACTGTGCTCACGCTGCACTTCCCCCATCACAAAAGCCCACCACTCAGCTCTCCTGCCACAGGTGCACATAGGTGACTGGCAGCCTGAGCTGCGGCTCTTCTGGACACACCACTGTGCTCACGCTGCACTTCCCCCGTCACAAAAGCCCACCACTCAGCTCTCCTGCCACAGGTGCACATGGGTGACTGGCAGCCTGAGCTGTGGCTCTTCTGGACACACCACTGTGCTCACGCTGCACTTCCCCCACTTGCTACCAGCCAATAACTGAGCGTGAGCAGAAGGGAGCGGGTGAGACAGCAACCTACTGTAAGACCAATGACGCCTCTAATAAGCAGTGCTGGCGCAAAGATTCCTTTTGTTCTGGCGAAAACTTTCTCAGAATTTTGCTGCAATCTGAGCCTCGTCCTGCCCAGTCCTCCTTCCTTCTTGCACAGGTGTGAGGCCGGCATTGCACCCTGAAAGCTCTCCCAGACGGTCCATCTCCCACTTATTCTTAGTGGGTGTTCCACATCTTTCACACCTAATTCCATTTTTGCATCTGCTTCTTGGGAAACTCAAATTAACATAGCTTTGTAGGCCCTGATTGGAATTTGTCCTTTATCTTAAGAGTAATAGGAAGTTATTGGAGTATTTTAAACTCTGGAGGACTGAGATGATTAGATTTAAGGGAAAAAAAAAAAAAGTTCCTAGAAATAGGGTAGAGGACATATTGGATGTAGGTAAGAGTGGATACAGGGAGAACAGTTACTTAAGTACCTTTGGTGGTGGTCTAAAGATATGGTAATTGGATTAGGGTAGTTGTTATGGAGATGGTTAAGAAGTGGGTGAATCTGAAAGGTGTTTAGAAGGTAAAACCAACAAAAGACTTGGTAGCGGATGATAGGAACAGTAAGGGACAAGGAGATATCAAGAAAGACTGAAGTTTCTGCCTGAGCAACTGAGTAGATGGTACTGTTCACTGGGCACCAGGTGAGAGCAGGTTTTGGGGTGATCATAAGTCTGAAGTGCCTTTGAAATGTCCAGGTACAGCTGCCAGGCACGCTGTTGGATATCTGCGTCTGGGTTTCAGGGAAGACATCTGGGCTGGAAGCATAAATTGGGAATTGAAAGTATATATATGGTAATATATTATTACATAAAGAAATCACAGATGAGGAGGAAGAACTGAGCAAAAACAGAAATGGCCTAGGGTGGAGCCTTGAGGAATATCAATATTTATTACACTTTCCAATCCAGTTTTTCTGCCACCTGCATACTCTCCATCTCTTACTTGTTTTGGGTGGGAAAAAGATCCGTAGATTACTTGTAATTATCCTACAGTTTAAAAAGAGAAAAACATAACTATGAACTCACTTGATGATTGTGTTATCTATTTTAAGTTATATAAAATAATTAAAGTGTTTTTGTTTATTTTTGCTTGTTATTTTTTGAGTGTGATACTTCTTGAAGCCGTCTCCAGGTGGAAGTCCAGGTTTCCTCCTGCACGTCTCACTGTAGAAAATGGTTCCTCTCCTTCACCTTTCTCATTTCTTCTGCTGCAAACCATGCAATCCTTTTTTTCTTTTTCTTTTCATTTTGTGTTATAAAATGCATCTCCCCATGTATCCTTTCCTCAGTGTCAGAAGATGATGGTCTTCTCTTCCTCACGTTGCTCACAAACTGAGTGATGAGATTCTCCCGTAAGAAAGATGTGTCTGCACTTTTTCTCCAGTGATACAGGCGAACAAATGCAACCAAAAAAAGTGTCGGACGTCTTTCAACGCAGGATCAGAAAGTGTTGATATAAGACAAAAATGATGAACCCACACAGGTGACGTTATGGAGCCTCCAGAGAAATAGGAGAAAATCTTTCATCTTAGAAGGAGTATTTTTTATTTATTGCTGGGTAACAAACCACCCCCAAACTTGGTAGCTTAAAGCAACAAACCTATTAGTGCTCACAAGTCCTTGGGTCAGCAAAGATGGATGCTCTCAGCTGGATGGCTCTTCAGTTGGCTTACCTGCAGGCACTCATGCAAATGTAATCTTTTGGTGCCTCACTTGGGCTGGATGAGCCAAGATGGTCACAGTCTGGTGCCTCAGCTGGGGTCACTGGAGTGATTGGCGCAGCCAGGCCTCTCTTTCTTCATGTGTTTTCTTTTTCCTGATGATCTCTCACTGGGAAGGAGACCAGCCTATGCTTGCTCACACAGCAGCGGCAGCATTCTGAAAGGACAAATCCCAGTGCACAAAAGGTCCTGTTAAGTGATATCCTGTCGGCTGAAGCAATTCACATGTCTAAGCTCAGAGTAGGTGGACAAGGCAACTACATAAAAGTGCAATCCCTGGAACCAGTGATTCCTTGGGAGGCAACAGGAAGTAACAAACTACCGGGACAACTCTCTTCTTAGGGACCAATTACCATCACAACTCTCTGCTTAGGGACCTATAATGATTCCGCACTGCCCATCAAGTACAGTCTAAATTACTTTTTGCCCCAGTATACTATATATATTATATACTGTTTAGTGTTCTTTGCACGCAAGCTAGTTCTCTCCTTATACTTCATCCTTGCTACGACCTCTGCCTTAGATTCTTTCTCCATGTCCCCAACCTTCTCCATCTGGCTAATTTTACCCATCTTTTAGGTTGATTTCATCATTCATATTTTTTTTAACTTTAGCCTCTCAGGCTGGACCAGCAATAACTACTCCCTTTTTGAGTCCTAAAACAGCACCAACAGCTGGCCAATTCTAATCTTGACTTTCCCATGAAGACTCTCCTGAGATTGCACCTGCCTTCGTGCTTCAGCCTTGGCTCTAAATTTCTGTTGCTCTGATTATTGTACCAAACAGTTCTGAACTTAATTATGTATATTTTGTATGTTATGTAATTATGTATACTTTTTACTGATGGCTTTAAATATACCTTTTTATCCACAGGTGAATTGCAGATTACTTGATGAAAGGAACTATGTGTTACATCTCTTTAACATAATGGCATATAAAGATGAACACACAGTCTTCTTAGAATGTTACCATCTAATGGGGAGAGATGCCTCTCTGCCTCCTTCAGTAAACAGGTGATTGTAATAGAGTTCAGGTGATTTCAAGCTTACATGCAGGATGCTGTGGGAAAATAGCAAACAGGTTCTAATTTTGTAGTTGTTGTTGCTGCTGTTATCTTTGGGGGGTTTAATTAGTTGGCTTTTGTTTCCTTCCTTCCTTCCTTCCTTCCTTCCTTCCTTCCTTCCTTCCTTTCTTTTTTGAGGCAGAGTCTCTGCCCTGGGTAGAGTGCTGTGGCAGCATAGCTCACAGCAATCTCAAACTCTTAGGCTCAAGTGCTGCTCCTCTCCCATCAGCCTCTGAAGTAGCTGGGATGACAGGTGCCTGCAACAATGCCGGGCTGTTTTTTTTTTTTTTTTTTTTTTTGGTGCAGACGGGTATCTTGCTCTTGTTTAAGCTGGTCTCGAACTTCTGAGTTCAAGCAATCCACCCACCTTGGCTTCCCAGAGTGCTAGGATTACAGCACCCAGCTGCTTTTCTTTCTTGGTGGAACAGGATGTGGTCAGGGAAGCTGACCTCTAACCTAAGCCAACAATGATGAATAAAATTAATCAAAGGAGAATAGGGCATGGAAGAATCTCAGGCTGAGATAAGATAGGTAAAGAAGAAAGAGACATCCTGATTCTCTGGAAACTCCAAGCACAGACCTTAAATTCAGCACTTTCTATCTGTAGGATAGTGAGAGAAGAATGATATTAGATTGGAGGGGAGAGGTTTTAACCCTGAAAAGTTTGCCCATGAACCTCTGGTCCAAATTGTCCCGCCAAAATTCATGTTGAAACCTAACCTGAATCGCAGTGATATTAAGAGTGGGGCCTTTGGGGAAGTGATTCAGTCATGAGGTCTCCACTCTTATAGATGGGTCTGGCACCTTTATAGAGAGGCCTACCCAGAAGAGACCTTCTTCCATCATGGTAGGTCACAGAGAGGGCTCCATCCATGAGGCACAGGTCCACTCCAGACACCAAATCTCTGCCAGCCGCTTTGATCTTAGACTCTCCAGCCTCCAGAACAGTGAAAGATAAATTGCTTTTGTTTATCAATTACCTAAGTAATTTAGGTATTTGTCTCTAAGGTATTTTTTGTGACAGTAGCCGAATTAACTAAGAAAATGTTCTTTTGTGTTATTCATGATGTTGTTTTTGGAGATAAGGACCGGCCCAGTGTCAGATTGCTGAAGAAACCTCCAAATCAAAGGGTGGGGAGGTGGCTGAGAGGAGGCCTCATGGTCACTATTTTCTCAACTGTGAGATGCCTGTGCCCTGTTCTGTCACCTTTGTTCAATCCTGAAGAAACTCTAGCCCTAGCCTCGACCTTGAAAAATTAATGAAGACAGCTTGTGAAAACAAGAGGTCAGAGTCACTATTTCTCTTGCCTCAACTTGTAAAAGTGTAAAATCACGTGGTTGAGTGATGCTCATGTAGTTGAGTGACGGCCCCAATCTCAAACAATGATAGAGACTCGTGGGCTTTGCTCTGATGCAATAGCCAGACTACAGCACTGTGATCACTGAAAAGCGATTTTATAAGCAAATCACCAAATGCTTCTCTGTGTGTGATTTTTTAAAAAAAATAGAAATAGCTACCATCCTCAATTAGCCTACAATACTAATTAGTCCCTTCTCAAATCTTGTAAAGGGTTAGTCAACTTCATTTTAAAAAAGGCCAGCTGTTTTGTAGAAAGCTCATGGGAAGAAAAAGACAAAAATAAGTTTACTTCACCAAGCTGATTTCATGTGGGCTCCCAGCTCAGACAGCAAGCATTTTAGTGATGTCTCTAACATAGAATTTTCTTTAGACATATCTGAAGCACTAATAAGCCAGATCCTGTCGTGGGAGTACATGAATCCCAAATACAAATTAGGCATTTTGTAAAGGGCTTTAACTCTTTCAAGTCTCCTAATCACAAAATAAACATCCTGAAACACTCTTCAGTGGTGAGATTGAATTGAAGGAAGGGGAAGTGAAATATCCCTAGTTGGAGTGGTCATTTGGGAAAATCTAAATATGCTCCCACAAGATCTACTATAGTTACATTTTAGATAGTTTAGAGGTAACAGAAAATTGCTTATCATATGTGTAAGAGATCCTCATCTTGCTTCCAGACTGAGTTCTCTCCTTCAAGGATTAATTCAGTGAATTGTATAATAGTTGAACCTTTGCCTTGCCTCCATGCTAAGAAATCCTCAGACACTTGGAACACAGAGGCCACACAACAGAAAACAAGTTCATAAAGGCACTATAATTTCCTGTGAGGTTAGCTTTGGTGTTTTCTCCTCTTTTATCTGCTAAGAATAATTTTTGTGTGTGTACAATGGCCTTAGTAAGTAAAATTCAAATAGATCAGTGACTCACTGAACTATTTGTGGTTGTAAAAAAGGGGGCTAAGCTGAGAAACCAAATATGATTAATTTAGTTTAATTTCAGCAGTATTTCAACCAGAAATGAGTTCATTAGGAATCTTCATGCAGTTATATAAAATTACAAGAAAAGTTAAAAACAACCAACAGACAAAAAGATAAGTTATATATGAGAAAACCACATGATGGATCATCATACAAATATTAATATTAAAGTGATATTTAAGAAGAATTAATATAATATGTAACTATGTGATTATAGCTATATTCTAATTAATTTACAAAAGAAAAATCTGGAAGGAAACATATCAAATGATATTAGTAGTAGGCTTGAGAGGAGGATCTATGAGTAATTTTTTCTCTATATACCAAAAACTTCAGACTCTTAACAACATGCATAAGGCCAGTTTTATAAACTGAAAAATGCTACTTTTACGAAACAAAACCATACTTTAAAAATTAGTATTTTACCAAAACTTAAATTTAATGCCTATAGCACTTATAATGCTTTACAATTTTTATGACACTTTTAAATTTAATCTCTGTCATCTATAGTAATTGAGACCTATAGTAATTGAGATCTTAGCACACCACTTACTTCATATCATGTCAAGCTAATTGTATTCCACCTCTCACAACATGATATTAAACCTGGCAAATGTTTTAGTAGAAATAGGATAATTCCCAAATGTAATTTTCTTTATGCTTGCTCATAAAATGCATATTATAGCTGTAGTAATAAAAAAGCTTATGGACATTATTATATTGAAAGTATTGTAAAACCCTCAGTCAGAGTGCGACATTCCTTTACTGATTCCCCACATAACATTTTAAACCTTCAAAAATCTCCCTCAAGCCAACACTCAGAACTCCCTCCCACCCCCATTTTCTTGCCTCCAACTTTCCAGAAAGGAAAAAAATAAACTGAATATATCATGCCTAGACACCAACATTCTACCCTCACACTTGTGTTTAGCTACATAATCTGCAGGACTCAATGTAAACTGGAGCTGCAGAACCCGCTAGTTAAAATAAAAACAAACAAACAAAAAAAACAGTTACGGTAGTAAGATATAAAGTTATTTTCTTTAAAAATTTCCTATTACTTATATATTGGGGTAATAGTAATACATGAATCAAATAAACTTACAAATTGCAAAAAAATTATTTTTGGTGTCATAACTTTATATAGTACAACACATAATAATATTTTATTAATGCGATATCTTAATCACAAGATTTTTCTGGCTCATTTTTTGCAAATTCATTTACGAAACTGTCAAAATTTTTACATTTAGCAATTTTATTTTCAATCGATATAATTGAAAACAAGGTCAGTTGCCCTTTTCAAGTATAAGATTGCAAATCATTTTTGATAATTTTGAGATTCAACTGCTGATTCAACTGTTATTGGGGCTATTAAGAGTATGTTTCACATATTCTTCTTAGTAAAGTCTCTTAAGAGGTGGGGGAAATGTACTCAATACTTGTATGAAACTAATATATAAACAACTACACACCTGCTTGGAAAAAAAAAAAAGTACAGTCTAGCAAAGGGGGGGGAACAGGAAGGCAAATGAAAGGATCTCACCTAATGTGCCCAACGGGAGGGTGTTCAGCAGACTCGCTGGGTGAAGGGCTCAACTACAACTTGAATTGTATCTTAGAAGTGAAAACAACGTAATCTAAACATTTGTACCTTCATAGTAACCTGAAATTTAAAAAAAAAAAAATAGAGTATGTTTAAGCTTTAAAAACACTAAAGTAAATTTCTGATAAATTATTTTGAATTATATATATTAGTACATCTAGAGCTGATGATTCTTATGGAACTATTTCTCTAAAAAGACTTAATGCTTTCTACAAATCAGTTTTGTGTTAGTCTGAATTTAAATGTGAATTCATACCATGGCCATTGAATGCATATTTTCTAGACAGTGTTGCAGTAGTTTTCAAAACCAGAGATTCTGAACTCTAAACTATTCTTATTACTATTACTCAATAATAGCGAGTAATAATTATTGCAATGCCCAGGCCTAACATTTCTGTTTTACAATAGTAGTTTACAAGTTTGCCTCTTAAATACCACTGAAGACCCCAGTGCTGCCTCATGCTGAGCCTCTCCTCTGTCCTGTGCTTGGGGTCAAGGCCACCACAGTGCTGCTTCTGTTGCTGTTGCCACCATCACTACTGCCACTCTGGACCCAGGTCTCAGTCCCTACTGCTCTTTTTAGGTCTGTGGCTCCCTGGACTGCTCAAGTTGTGTGAATGTTTGCCTGGCAGCCAGGTCTACACCTGAGTGCATGTACACTGCTGCCAGGCGCAGCTTCTGGCTCATGCACATGCTCCATTGTCCCCTAGGGTCCCCTTACAAAATATAAGTTCAAAGATGACATTATTAAGAATGTCAAAGTGGCCACACCAGAAAACTAAACCAAGTCTCTTCTCAGAGTGAGCCCCATGCGAACACACAGGCCACACGCTCATGAAGCTGGCCCTGCCCACACCTACACATTGAGCTGGCCCCACTCTTACCTCCTTGTCCGAATCCTGGCAGAAACAGCCTTGCTTCCTGCTCAGCTCTTCTTTCTCTTGACATAATCCTGTCCCACTGTCCAGAGGGTCTTGCTCCACCCTCCATCAGACTTTCTCTGATGAGAAAGGTCATCTCCTTTCTCTCCAGCATTTTTAAATTACCAAATTATTCTTTTCTGATACTGTCCAGATTATCTGTAAGAATACTGAAATCTCTTTATTTTAAAACAGCTTATCAACCCTTTCCCCATATGCATTCCTTTCTTTCCCTTCTTTGAGACCAGGTACTGGAACACTAGACTGAGGTCACTGTTTGGGCTTTCTGACTCCCCCTTCCCCCCCCCTTTATCTACCATCAGACTTCTATTCTCACAACCTGACCAAAATTCGTTCTGGCCAAGGCCACCAAATGCTTCTTGACTTCTGATGTGAAGGACCCCTTTAATCTGTATCATGGAACAAATGTGTGTGTCCTCCCTACCCTTGCATCAGATTCATACATTGAAGCCTCTTCTCAGTGTGATAGTGTGTGGGGGTGGGGGCCTTTGGGGGAAGTAATTAGGTTTAGATGAAGTTGTGAAGGCAGGACCCCCATGATGGGAACAGTGGATCAGTGTATCTCTCTCTTCCTCTGCCTCCCCTCTCTTCTTTCCCTCTCTTTCACTCTCCTATCTCCCCTCTCTCTCTCTCTCTCTCTGCCCCTTTCTCCCTTCCCATCTCTCCTCACACCACCCCGCTCCCAACATGTGAAAATACAGCAGGAAGGGATTGTCTGCAAGCCAGGAAAGAGGACATTTTCCAAAAACTGAGTTGGCTGGTATCTTGCTCTAGAATTTCTCTGTCTCCAGAACTGTGTGAAATAAATATCTGCTGTTTGGACCACCCAGTCTATAGTATTTTGTTATGGCAGCCTGAGCTAAGTCAATTCTCATTTTACTGGGTACCTCCCCATTCTTGAAATTCCCCTCCTTAATTCTGAGATACCACTTTCTCTTGGTTCTCATTTTACTTCCAACCATCCTGACTATTCAGGGGCTCATCCTTGGATGCCTAGAACTCAGTCTGTCCAATGGAAAGTCGTTATCTTTCCTCTCGACTTGTAACTCCTGTCTTAGGTGGTGGCACCACCATCCAAATGCATCCAAGTCAGAAAACAGAATCCCCTTTGACACAATCCTTTCTCTATAGTCAATGATATGCCAAATTTGAGGGATTTCGTGCTTTAAATTTTTCTCAGCTTCATCCCCTCTTTCTCCATCTCCATGGTTTCCACCTTAGTTCAGGCCTTTGTTGCCTTCTCCTGAGGCTATTGTAATAGCTTTTCTTTTTAACTGTTCCTCCTGCTCCAGGCATGTGTCCTTTGTAGCTTATCTCCTACACTGCTGCAAGAGTGATCTTGCCAACACAAATCTGCTGATGTTCCCCACACATAATACCTTTCAGTGACTCCTTGCTGCCTGAAAAATTAAATTCTACACTGCCTGGCAAATAATAGAAGAACTTCCATAATCTGGCTCCTGTGTATTTCTCTGGCCTTATTGCTTACATTCCTTGCTACAGCTATGTTAAACTATTAGTAGTCCTCCAAACATCTGATTTTACTGTTCCCTGTTTCTATTTTCTTTTGCTAAGAAAGCTTCTTCTTCTCTGACATCCCTTATTCTCCTTGAATGCCCAGGGCTTCTTAAATGGTCTGCCACAGACCTCTAGTGCATGCTATATGAAAGCACTAAGTGTCAGTAGCTATTGGGGAAGAGCTGGGGTGACCCAAGGTGGCAGGAAATAAGCAAATTTTCTAACAATTTGGATATGGGACATATATGCAACAAAAAGAGGAGTCAAGATGACTCCAAGACTTTTGGCCTGAATAACTGAAAGGGGGAAGTTACCATCAACTCTGCATAAGGAAGACTGTGTGGTAAAAGCTGAAATAGCTGATAAAATGTCAATTTGGAATACAGTAGATCTGAGATGTCAAGTAGACATTTGAGCAAGGATGTTGAGTAGGCATTTATATATAAGCTTGGCATTCAGTGGAAAGATATGGGCCAAAGACAAAATCTGGGAGTCATAAACATACATGTGGCAGTTAAGGCCATGGGCTGAATCAGATCACCAAGAAAGTAAATGGGTAAGAGAAGTCCAGGGTCTAAACTCTTAAATGTTCAGAAAGAATAGCCCCCAGTGAGGTAAAAGGAAAATTAGAAGACTCTGGTGTCCTGGAAGTCAAGTGAAGAAAGGAGTTTGAAGATGAAATCTCTGACAGATGGACTAAAATGAGGACTAAGAATAGATAATGAGATTTTGCAATATGGAGCTTCAGTAGGGTGGTGGTAAGGGAAGGCTGATTAGAAAGGGTTCAAGAGAAAATGGAAGGAAAGGACTTGGAACCAGTGACTATTTTATCAACTCTTAACAATTTTCTTCCTATAAGAGAAAGAAAGTGAGAAAGAAGGAAGGAAGGAAGGAGCTGGTTGAGGAAGTAGAATAAAAAATGGTGCTTTTTAAGATGAGAGAAATTACAGCTTATTATGTAATGAAATTTGAAGAAATGAGTAGATGGGAGAACTTGCTACAGTGCTGTCCACGACTGGTGAAAATGGACGGGATCTGGAACAAATGCAGGGACCACAGAAGGCCTCCCATGGTCAGGGCACAGGTGCACCAAAGCTGAGTTAGGCAGTGGGGGAGGACTCATGGAAAGTCTCTTTTGAGTGCTTCTATTCCTCACCCAGAATACCTATGGCAAAGTGGCTAGCTAGGAGGGAAAATCAAATGAGAAGGTATCTTTCCCAGGGAAGGTGAGAGAGTGACTGGAAAAGAGCTGTATAGTTTGATTGCTGAGTGAAATTATGGGTAACTGTGAGTTTAGGGGGGGTTCATTTTAAAATGAACTGAGTTAAGTTGGATGTTTTTCTCCAGTCATCTTTGGGAAGAAGGGATGGAATATAGATGTTCTATTTAAATAGTGTCTGCAATTGCCAAGTGAACATAAGGACGACATGAGGGGCAGGGGAGTGGAGGCTGTGTTCAAGGGGCTGATTGTGATTGATCCAAGCATTCAAGCTAGACAAGGAGGGGGCTGAAATAGGAGTGGAGTGAGAGATGTGAAGAGGCTGTAGGAGTGGAATTTAAGATTGTTGGGATTGGAATACTTAAGTAAGCTAGAAAGTTGGAAGGTTGTGGTTAGAAAGCCAAGTGCTTAAAATTAAAATTATGGGAATGTGGCATCCCTTTGATAGTCTCTTCTTATCAGCCAGACTGATTTTTTTAAAATGTGTGCAATTATTTCCCCCAGTGTATGCTTTTGTTTTGTTTATCAAAGATCAGATGGCTATAGGAGACTGATTTTATCTTTTAGTTTTCTATTCTGTTCCGTGTCTATGTCTCTATTTTGTGCCAATTCCATGCTGTTTTGATCACTGTGGACTTGTAATATAGCCTGAAGCTGGTAGAGTGATATCTCCAACTTTGTTTTTATTACTAAGAATTGCCTTGGCTATACAGTTTTTTTCTGGTTCCATATAAAATGAAGAACTATTTTTTTCCAGTTCTTCAAAGTATGATGTTGGTATTTTAATGGGGATTGCATTGAATCTGTAGATTGCTTTGGGAAGTATAGACATTTTATCAATGCTGATTCTTTCCAGACAAGAGCATGGTGTGTTCTTCCATTTGTTAATGACTTCTGCTATTTCTTTCTTAGAGTTTCATAATTCTCTTTGTAATAATCTTTCGCCTTCTTTGTAAGGAATATTCTTGGGTATTTTATTTTCTTTGAAGCTACTGTGAAGGGTATTGTGTCCTTGATTTGCTTCTCAACTTGGCTGAAATTGTCCCTAATCATCAGAGAAATGCAAAAGAAAACCACCCTGAGATGTCACCTAACCCCAGTGAGATTGGCTCACATCACAAAGTCCCAAAGCTCCAGATGCTGGCATGGATGTGGAGAGAAGGGAACACCTTTACACTGTTGGTGGGACTGCAAACTGTTACAGCCTCTTTGGAAAGAGTTCCTCCAGGAACTCAAAATAGACCTTTGGTTTGACCCTGCAATCCCATTACTAGGCATCTACCCAGAAGAAAATTATCATTTTATCTTAAGGACATTTGCACTAGATTGTTTATCACAGCTCAATTTATAATCGCTAAGATGTGGAAACAACCTAAATGCCCATCAACCCAGGAATGAATTAATGAACTGTGGTATATGTATACCGTGGAATATGATTCAGCCATAAAAGGAGATGGAGACTTTACATCTTTTATATTAACCTAGATAGAGCTGAAACACATTCTTCTTAGTAAAGTATCACAAGACTGGAAAAGCAAGTATCCAGTGTTCTCAATACTAATATGAAGCCAGTAGATGAACTAATATATGCCCATGCAAAAGAAAAACTCCTTTTAATTCAAGTTGGGAGGAGCGGGAGGAGGGAAGGGTCTTGGTGTACTCCCACCTAATGGGCAAAAGGTAAGGGTATATAGCACACTTCCTGGGTGTGGGACACAACTTCAACAGGGACTTTACCTAACGAACACCAACATTGTAATGTGGTTGTTTGTACTCACATATTAATCTGAAATAAAAAATAAAATATGTGCAGTTCTTTGAATAGCAATTATATCTTAATAAACCTATTAATACATATACACAAGGTCATGCTCATTTCCTGTTCAGAACTCCCCAGTGACTTCCAACACATTTAGCATAAAATCCAAATACTTTCTCATTGCTTGCAAAACCCTACATGACCCAATCTGACTTCCTTTCCCTTCCCACCTCCATTGTCTCCTACTATAGACCCCTCCTAAATTCTTAACAAATAGGAGACCTAATTTTAAAGCCAACTCTGGTACTGTGTAGATAAGTAAATAAATTTAGGCAGCTTATTTAGTCTTTTTGGATTTCACTGCTGGAAGTTAGAGCAGCATTTAGAAATCTCTTGCAGCTTTAAGGGCTTTAATTAAAATTGTTCCAAGGTAATGTACTTAGCCTGACACAATGATCTTTAAGAATGAGGTTATGATTGTGGGCCAGTTTCTTCTACTTACTTTTTTCGGCATGATATTGGACAGGCTATTTTAAAACCTTGACTCCATTGTTTTCATTTGTAAACTATAAGTTGTAAATCTGCTCTTACATGGAACAGAGGTCTTAGAAATCATCTTGAAAATACAGGCAGAGTATCAGACACATTCCCCCAACACTTCCGTTAAATGGCTCAACCCTTAAGAAACTCAAAGCGAGTGAGTGAGAAGGAGATATAAACAGTTGGTTAAAATATTTAATTTGAGACATATGTCCAGGATATAGAAGAGCTAAGTGTTGGGGTGACAGGAGAGGTTTTTCAGAGGAGGAAAGACTGAGCATGTTAGGAAGGAGATGTAGCCCCAGAATATGCTGCCTGGGACATTCCAGGCAAAGAAAACATGAAAAATGAACAAACACAAAGTGTCATTGTGTATTCAAGAAAACATGAGTAATTTAGTATTACTGGAGTGGGTTACAGGGGTGAGGAGGAAGGAACCTCAGTAAGGGGAGGCATTGGAAGGTAAGGTTAGAAGAACTCTTAGAAGTTGTTTATTCCAGATTCCAGCCCAATATTTAGATTTCTTCTAGACGCTACAGTTGTATTCTCTAATGTGGTAGCCAAGACCCCTATGTGGCCCTTTACATCTCAAGCACAATTACTTAGAATAAAGTAATTCAGTTCCTTGTCATATTCAACTGGTCGTATTTCTAGGGCTTCTTGTGCCACATGGGTAAGGGCTGCTGTGTTGACAGGACAGATCAGGACATTCCCATCATGACACAAAGTCCTATTGGACGGCACTGCCCTACAGTGTCCCTGACAGATGCCCATGTATCTTCTGCTTGAATGGTGAGGAAATGGCGATTTTCCAAGTCACCATATTCCATTTTTATGTAGGTCTATTTGCCAGAACACAATTATATGTAATTTAACTCATAATATATTTCCCTCGCTCTGATTTCTGCACCAGAATCCTAGCATTGTGGCTAAATATAAAACAAATTCACGTTTTCTTTCATGCTGTGGCTGTTTGTCTATTTGCAGACTTTTGCCTTTTTTGTTCTCTTACTAGGCCAACCCTCCCAAATTCCTCCCAGTCGTCTTCCCCAGGACTGTTCCCAGATTCTCTCTGTTTTAGTGGCCCTTTTCCGTATTTCTCCTAGATTATGGCTTTTATAAATGGAACCCTTTATCTCAGTTGCGGTCCGATCAGCAGAGAACAGAACGACTGCTTTCCTGTGCTCCAAGGACTTAATTTCCATATATGGAACTTAAGTTTATTTTGCCTTGTGGGCTTTTTTTTTTTTTTTTTTAAGCATCTATCATTCTTTTGTACATATTAAGCTTGTTGGCCCCTAATATCCCACTGTTTTTTTAGTACAAGTTACTGCTCTAAGAAGTCTCCCTGAGCCTATATCAGACAAGCAACAATTAAAAAAAAAAAAAAAAAAACAGCAAAAAAACCTCCATTAACTTCCTGTTGTTGCTAAAAGTCTGTTATATACTCCAGAGAAAAGAGAATTGGTAAGGGACAGGAAAGGGTATAAAAATCTTAGAGAAGTAAAAAGTGATTAAGAAATAATATCTTATGATTTATTATTACATCTACCTCATAAAAATGTTAAATTGAATATGAAAGAAAATATAAAAAAGAGAAGTGATAACCTTTGGCATAAAATGGCAATAAAATTACCAATTGAAATGGTTGACATAAAGTGCTCTTTCCCATAAATTACTTTTAAGCCCTTCTTATACATGTGCTAAATTATTAAGCAATACTGTACTCCTTTGCCATACTCATACCACTTTAATGCATAAAAATTTCAGTTCACCTCTGAAGATGCAGGTTTGCGTGTGAGCACGTGCCTGCAAACTGCATGGGAACACACACACAGTGTTCTCTGCCTGCACCTGAACGAGGTCTTCAGGAACTACCCAGGACTAGCCCTCTTCCACCTCAGCCTTTACTTTATTAGGAAAAAACTCCCTTTATGCCTTTTCTTTGGGCTCACATGCGGAAAAGGCATTCTCAGCTATTAATCTGAGTTATGGGTTATTAAAATCCGCTTTCGATTAAGCCATCTCTCCCTACTCTTCTGGTACCAAGGTTTGGAATGATAAATGTTTCCAAAGCAGGATGTACTGACGTATTTGCCACAACAACTAGGAATCTTAGAGGTGCCGTAGTTAAATACCTCAAACCTTGTGCTGAGGATTTCTGTACCACTCCATGATTCTAAAAATGGGTATCTGAGAATAGCTTCATTGCAGGTGTTTGACTGAGGAGCTGGTTTAGCGAGCATATGTTCTAAGCCAGTAGGTCCCCGATGGTTGCTCGTTGTTCTGCCTCCTCATGAAACTCTGAAAGCTGATAACTGAATATCTATCTATTCCCTTTTATGTTGTTTTTATATGATCTACATATGCTGAGTAGGTAATTAGTGTTCAGTGAAATTAATAACCCCTTGGGTTTGGGATCTGGCAAGCCTCTTCATACTCATTATCTCACTGGATCCCTATAACCCTTTTACAAGACTGGTAGGGCAGAAATAATTCTCTTTTTTAAATAAGAGGAATGTTAGATTCAAAGAGATAAAGTGATTTGCTCAAGGTCACACAGAAAGTCGGCCAGGACTCAAACGCCAGTCTGAATCGAACAGCAATGCACTTTCTGCTCTACCATGATGCCTTCGGCTTTCCCACTTGTTTCAAGAAACTGGCCTTGGTAGAATATTCATTTCATCTCGGTAAGAATTAACCAGACATATCCTTTGGTACAATTGGTGATATATTAATACAACCCTATGGTATAAAATTAAACAGGTGCTTTTTTAACAAAATATTCACCAGCCCTCAAGTTTCAAAATTCATTCCTCATCATTTTCCAGTGTTCATACTTCAGTTTATAATTGATTCCTGGAGATTTTTCTATTAGACTGCATCATAAAGTGTGATGATATAATAGAATCCCTGGAAGGGATTTTCATCTTCAACTTTTCTAAATTAGCTATTTTGTAATTAAAGGTTTATACATGTATATTGAGAAAATTGAAATAGGGTGAGAATGTATATTTTAAAAATAAAATAAAAATCCTTAACTTAGTTCCTCAATTTTCCTCTACAGAGGAAATTTATAGATCCTTTCAAAATTATCTAAGCTCATACAGACTCTAACTCCAAATGGAAGTACACTGTACACTGTTGTGTCTTAACTTGTTGTTGTTGTTTAAAAATACATTTTGGATTTGGGAGGCCAAGGCAGGAGGATCACTTGAGTGCAGGAGTTCAATACCAGCCACAGCAACAAGGCGAGACCCCTCTCCTCTCTATAAAGGAAAAATTAGCCAGGAATGGTGGCGTGTGCCTGTCGTTCTATGTATGTAAGAGGCTGTTCCTTAGCAGTGCACTGCTTTCCTTGGCTGTGTGGGATTCTTTTTTTTTTTTTTTCAGTTTTGGCCAGGGCCGGGTTTGAACCAGCCACGCCTGGTATATGGGGCTGGTGCCCTACTCCTTGAGCCACAGGTGCCACCCACTGCTTGGGATTCTTTACTGTAATTTATTCAAGTCTTCTAATAACTGACTTTTCTTGCCATATTCAGATTTTCATTAAAACAACACTATAATCGGTTGGCGCCTATGGCTCCAAGAAGTAGGGCATCGGCCCCATATGCCAGAGGTGGTGGGTTCAAACTCAGCCCTGGCCAAAAACAAACAAACAAACAACCCCCCCACTATAATCATAACTCACTAAAAGTGGAATGTGTATGAATTTTTAGCATGTCCTTTTATCACTATGAAGTCTCTTTGTCTAGTTTTATACTTTTGCTATAAATTAAACTTTGTCTGATATCAGTATTAGAAGCCTTTTTTCTTTTTGTGTAATTTGATTTGATATAGCTCTGAGCATTTTTTAAATTTCAAACTGAGTCACTTTGTTTTGTAGGCACCTCCCATTTGGCGCTTACATGTAGGTTTTACTTTGTAATAGCAAAATATATTTTTAATCAGTGAGTTTATTTAGTTTATCTTAGTTATGTTTTTCAATTTTGTTATGTCTTCAATTTTTTGTTGTGGTAGTTGTAGTTGTCACTGTTGTTTTTAGCAGGCCTGGGCTGGGTTCGAACCTGCCAGCTTCAGTAGGGGGCCGGTGCCCTAGCCACTGAACTATGGGCACTGAGCCTACGTCTTCAGTTTTTAATGCTTTCTTTTTTACATGGTTCCTTCTCAAAAATCTTTTTCTAAAAATAAACACAGGAGAAGTTACAAGAAGTTAATGAAACTGGTCATATGCATTGCCTGGGTAGAAACAAAATAGAAAGGAGGGAACAATACTTCTCCGAAATGTTTAATACAAACGTTTAAAACATTTGTATTTCAAAAAGCATAGATAAGTTTTATTTTGGAAATACAAAAGTTTTAAATATTCAAAAATAAAATAAAATTAATAAGTATGGAGAAAAAAACTAGAATTGAATATAAACAAAGCAAATGAACTTATTTTCAAATACACATCGTAACTACAAAGAAAAAGATAAACTAATCCAAATAATTGAACACAGAACTGTATCTATACACTTTCAGTATAAAATTAATTAAAAAACCTGCCAACATATTTTAAAGTCTATAATAGGTTAGACATTTTTTGTTAGCTTTTCACTATAATTATATGTACTTTTTTTTTTTTTTAGAAAATATTAAGATATAATTCACAACCATACAATTCATGCATTTAATGTATACACTTCTATGATGTTTGCTATATTCAGATTTATAAACATCACTATAATCAATTTAGAACATTCTCTTCATATCCCCCCAAAAAACTCATATTCATTAGCACACACTCCCCATTCCCCTAGGTTTAGACAAATACTAATGAACCTTCTATTTATGGATTTATCTATTCTGGACATCTTATGCAAATGGATTATACAATTTATGGTCATGTGTGACTTGGCATAATGTTTTCATGTATTTCATTCCTTTTCATTGGATTATATGATAATATTCCATTTTTTGGTTATGCACATTTTAATTTTTAATTAATCAAGTGGACATTTGAACTATTTTAATTTTTTACTGCTGTGAATAATGCTGTTATGATCTTTCATGTATAAATTTTTGTGGGGACATATTTCATTTCTCTTGAGTATGTATTTAGGAATGGAATTGGTGGGTCATATAGCTGGGTCTGCATTAAATAGTTTGAAGAACTGCTGTTTTTTCAAAGCAGGTGTACCTACCAACGGTGTATAAAGATTCGAATTTCTGCACATTCTTGCTAACACTTGTTATTATTTATCTTTTTTTATTGTAGCCATCATAGTGGATGTGAAGTGGCATCTCATTGTGATTTTAATTTGTATTTCCATGATGGGTAATAATGTTGGGCATTTCATTATGTATTCATCAGATGTTTGTACATATCCTTTGGAGAAATGTGCATTCAGGTGCTTTGCCTATTGAATTATAAGTGTTCTTTATATATTCTGGATACAAGTCCCTTGTCAGATCTGTGACTTGAAAATATTTTCTCCCATTCTGTGGGATATCTTTACAAAGGTTTTAAATTTTGATGAAGTCTGTTTTGTCTTTTTTCTTTTGTCATTTTTGCTTTGTCATCTTATTTAAGAAGCTGTTTCATAACTCAACATCATGAAGTGCAATCCTATGTTTCCAAGAGTTTTATAGCTTTAGGTCTATGATCAATTTTGAGTTAGTTTTGGTAAATGGTGTAGGAACAGGTACAACTTCTTTCTTTTGTAGATAAACATCAATTGTCCCAAAATTTTTTGTTGAAATGGTTATTCTTTCTCCATTGAATTGTTTTGCCACCTTGTCAAAAATCAATGGACCATAATGTGAAGGTTGATTTCTGGACTTTCAGCCTTTTCCTTTGATCCATATGTCTATCCTTACACTAGGGTCACATTGTCATGATTACTATCAATTTCAGTAAAATTTAAAATAAAAAATTATGAGTCCTCCGTATTTTGGTCTTTGTGTCACTGTTAATCATTTTGGCTATTGTAGGTCTCCCATTCATTTCTGTTTGAATTTTAGAATCAGCATTTCAATTTATTCAAGAATGATGGATATAATTTTGATAGGGTTTTTATCAAACCTATAGATCAGTTTGGGGAGTATTGCTACCTACAGACATGGGATGTCCTCCCTGTATTTAGGTCATTTAAAATTTCGGTCAACAGTGTTTTGTACTTCTTAATGTACAAGTTTTGCACTTCATTTAAAACATTTGTTCATAAGTGTTGCATTTGCTTGAGGCTGTTGTAAATTGAATTGTTTTCTTAGTGTCACTTTGGTTTGTGCATTGATAAGGTGAAATGCAATTGATCTGGCATCCTTCGACCTTTCCGAACTTGTTTATTAGCTATGATAGTTTTCTAATGTGTTCCTGGAGATTTTGTGTATACAAAATTGCACCATTAGCAAAGAGAGAGAGTTTCCTGGCCTCTTTTCCACTCTTGATGTATTTCTTTTTCTCACTTAAGCACCCTGTCTAGAACTTCCGGCACAATGTTGCATAGAAGTGGCAAAAGTAGACATCCTGGTCCTGTTCCTGAGATCCTAATCTTATGGGAGGCTTTCCATTTTTACCAGTTAAGTATAATGTTAACTGTGTTTTTTTCATACATTACACTGAAGTATTTAGGGATAACAGGCATCATGTCTGTCACCCACTCTCTCAGAAGGTACAGAGATTAATAATGAGGGCTGTGTCTGTGCGTGTATGGGTAGAGGGGAAGAGCTAATGAATGTGTAAGGTTAACACATTAACAAGTGGAGAACTGTAGGGAACCCCACTATTTAGCCTGCTTTTCCTAACCTTTTTTTTTTTTTTTTTTCAACTTAAGGAATTTCCCAGGTGCCACCTGATCGATCCAGAAATCTAACTATGGGTTTGACAGCCATATATTTGGTTGGGTCTTTGCCAAAAAGTTAATATATTTCTTCATTTTCATCTTTTATTAGTTGGAGTTGAGCAGAATTTTCCTCTTCCTATGTCACAAATTTTGAATTTCTGCATTCTATATTCCCATTTATTTCTGCTTATAAACTTGCCAGCTATTTCTGAACCCATCTGTCTTGTGGCAACTCGTGAAACACAGCTAATATTAGCCAATCTCTTCCCCTAAAATCTCGAATTCAGAGGCACATAATCTGCCTTCCATGTTATCACAGGCAACAGTTTTACCATATGTATGTGGCATAATAGAGCACGGATCACCATCTAAGTTCAAATGTTTCATCTTTTGCTGGTGGAAGATCTTTGAAGCTGGTTCCTGTGTCTTTAGCTCATTATTGTTTGCACACATTCCTACCTTCTGGCAAAACTAGAGTTTCCAGGTTCATCCGACACTTTCCTTTCTCCAGCCATGCAAACGCCATTTATTCAAGAGACCTGGTTCCTTGAGAATGGTATTTAGAAACAATGATTGGATACTTTTGTGTACTGGTTGCTATAAAAATGTCATTATTGCTAGACTTTTAGCAAAAAACCCTAAGGATGATATGTATGTTTTATACACATATCCACACAACTATCCATCTACCTATCACCTAGCGAGGTGGCTATCTTAAAAATCAAATGTTCACACTGTACCTCCAGTTCCAATTCAATACTCCAGAATGTATGCCAGCCTCCCCACGTCCCACGTTTGTATCTCTTTTCTCTAACAGTAAAAAAGCCTGCTGCCCTTATTCTTAACATATTTGCTTTTCTGCTCAGCCTCTTCATATACAATCAGTCTTCCAAACACTCAAGACGTCTCCTTCGTCTTCTTCACCACAGTGACCAAGTTCCCTTTACCCTGGCTCCAGCCTCGCTGAGCAGTAGAGACAGTCAGCTGAGCATCCCCATCCGAAAAGAAGGGAAGGGGCCAACTAAGTTTTTGAGACAGTGGGACTATGAAAGAAGTGATAACCCTGGGCTACAAGTGTTTGTGATTTTTGGTATCTTCACACACCCCTTGAGCCCCCTACCCAAGAGCTTTAATTATCTCAGTAGATGCTAGTTTATCCTGACCAATACAATAACTAGGTGGTGAAGGAAATGGGGTGGGGGAGGAGTAATTCTCTGCTTAGCTTTAAGAATACACATTTCCTATTCCTAATGTGTGTGTATACCTGTAAACCATATGTTTGTTTACCTGTCCCAGATACATATACCAGATACCAGGAGAAAATTACCATATGTATTTCATTTTATAATACTAGCAACCAAAATGGGTATAAACCAAGTAAAAGTAGTTGTCCAGTTTATTGAGTGCTTAAAAATAATTTTAGTGTATCTTATTTTCAAGTTAATCTCTACTTTGTTACAAACTAAGATTTAGTTCTGTTTGGAGTTGATAAATGTGTTGGTTTAGACCGTTCAAATTTGTAATTTGTTGTTCAAATTTGAGATGATCCTGCCAATCATACTAGAGTAAAAAATTCCAGTGAAAGCAATTTCCAAACTCTGAGCAGAAACAGCCATTCTACATACCAGTTCAGCAAATAAAGATGTCAAACTTTCATTTAAAGGAGTTATTTCATAATCACAGGAAAAAAAAAAATCCAGAACCCAGTCCAATTTCTGAAAACTCCTGGGATGTGGTCTGTGGACCAGTTGATTTCTTGGTAGGCAACTTTCACTTCCTCCTGGGTGGCTGTCTTCCTCACTCCCATGGACATGTTTTTCATGTGTGTTGTGGCACTATCTATGTATTTTTATCCTCTGTAGATATGTTTACATTTTTTATTTATTTAAGCACATATGTATTACATATATAGTTGATTTATAAGGTATGTCTGATAGTTCTACTCTCTGGAGTACGTGTAGGTATGCTTTTGCTGTTATTATTCATTATTTCTGCTGGTTATTTCTCAACTTACCTTGTTTCCTTGTGGACCTGGTTATCATTAAGTAGTTGCTGGTCATTGCCTTTGACATATTGTCTACGGAGGTTCTCTGGGGTTGAGGGTAAATATATTGCCTCAGTAAGGGTTTTTGTTTGCTTCTTCAGGTATTTGGAGAAACTAGCAGTTGGCCTACCTGCATACTCAATCTCCAAGGCTGATTTGTGGGACAATTCCCCAAGGATGTGGTCTGAAGTGTTGTGTGTGGATTTTCCCCTGGTTCTTCTTTTCCTGCTCTTTTGAAGCCTACAACAGCCTGAGCTATATTCCTCTGGGTTTGGAAGGGAGTGATGAATTTAATTTCAGTTCAACCTAACCCTAAGGGTACACATAGCCTTTTGAAGTCCTAGAATGATGTGAGTAGGGTTTCCTATAAACTGGGTGATCCTATATATAACCTGGTTTTCTCAGCATAGCCTTAGTTTATATTTGTTCCATGTAAATATGAATAATCCCCTGTATTTGTATATGTATACAATATACATATATGTGCATGCATATATCTGTGTGCATATGTATATTTGTAGAAAGAGATTTACAATGAGGAATTAGCTGTCACTGTTGTGGAGACTGAGAAGTCCTCTAAGATTTGCAATCAGCCAACCAGAGACCCAGGAGACGGTCCCAGTCTGAGTTTGAAAGCAGAAGATTGATGTCCCAGCTCAAAGACAGGCAGAGAGAGTGAATCTCCTTTACTCAGCCCTTTGTTCTGTTTAGGCCTTCAAGAGATTGGATGAGGCCCACTCACACTGGGGAGGGCACTCTGCTTTATTCAAATATTAATTTGGTACCCCTAGAATAAAGTTTAACCAAAAATCTGGGCATTCCATGCCCCAGTGAAGTTGACACATAAAATTAACTATCACAACCCCCTTTAAACCTGTAAGTTGCTGATTTGGACTGTTGTCACCACCCTTAAAGATTTTCCACTCTGAGCAGTTCCAAGGCCTTGCCAAATGCCTCGGGGCCAAATGGCCTCCCTGCTCTCACACCCTCCTCTGTGAGGACTGCTCTGCTCTTTCCAGTCTTTCTCCACTACCTCAATAGCACTTTGATGACTTTAAGGGGACTGTGTGTTTAGACGTTAGAGTTTGTTTTTAATTGCTTTTAGTAGACAGGTTAGTCTAAAAATTAATACTACTCAGCCCAATAATACCACCATAGATATGTCTATATACCCTCAGCTGGAACTTGAAGCCCATTTTTCCATAGGAAAGATAATATTACGAATGGGTTTTTAGAGTCTACATGTTAATAATAAAACTCATTTACAAGTTAAGTAGTCATTTTTGACTGGCTACTTACCCTTTCAGGGGTCCTCAAACTTTTTAAACAGGGGGCCAGTTCACTGTCCCTCAGACCATTGGAGAACCGGACTATAGTTAAAAAAAAACAAAACGAAACAAAAACTATGAACAAATTCCTATGCACACTGCACATATCTTATTTTGAAGTAAAAAATCAAAACAGGAACAAATACAATTACACTGCCGCATGTGGCCCACGGGCCGGAGTTTAAGGACCCCTGCTTGAATGATATTTTGGTGGCAAAATGAATTCCAGTTCCAAATAAACAACTTAAAACCATAATGATTGGGACGCAGAGATGACCTCTCTGTACCTTTCAGACTTCTAGACTGTTCCACCTCATGTTTTATAAGGAAAAAAAATTTTTTTTCCTCAGAAAAATGGATGTCTCGGAAAAAAAATTTTAATGGTGTAAGAAAAGCATTTAAAGTCAGGTAACACATGGCTTGTGCTTTATACCCCGCCCCCACGTATATAATTCTTCTAGTAATTCAGATTGGAATGCCCTCCTTCCAACATGTGATGTAGTTTTCATCGATATTTATAAAAGCAAGAAATAAATGGTAAACTTTATACAAATAATTTGTAACTAGGCAATTAAACTTTCAATACTTATATTTCCTGGTTTAGAGTATTATATACAGACAGTCTCCAACTTAGGATGGTTCGACTTACTATTTTTAGACCTTATGATGGTGTGAAAGTGATACATGTTCAGTAGAAATTGTACTTCGAATTCTGAATTTTGATCTATTCCTGGGCTGACAACATGCAGTCTGGTACAGTCTCACGATGCTGTGCAGAGGCTGTGAGCCAGCTCCCTGTCAGCCATGAGATCACAAGTACAAACAACTGATATTCTACAATGTACAATGCCCGGGTTTTTAAATGCTGCGTTTTGTGTTTCACATCCCTGCATATCTACAAAATGCCCATTTTTGACTTATAACATTTTCAGCTTAACAATGGGCTTATCAAGATGGAAGCACACCCCAAGTCGAGGAGCGTCTGTCCTGCTAAATGCCTTTGAGAGGGTAAAGGATTGTGCAGGGAAATGAATTCAAGCTGACAGCTGCTGGAGCAGAGAAGGAGTGGCAGGTACTAAGTTAATACTGTTAACTCAGATGCCGGAGGCCAGGGTAACACATTCAGCCCAGAAGGTAGAGGATGCTCCCATTGACGGCACCCCTTTAAATTCTAGATGGAGTTCAGAACCCCTTTAAATTCTATATGGAGTTCAGAACACAAATGAGATTGCTGAGAATTTTTGGAATCGGGGAAAGTTAAAAAGATATTTGCTTGACTACCAATTTGATCCCTGTTGTATTTTATATTCCAAATGTTATAGTCTAAATATAGAGGGAAATATGACATAGTGATATGACATATATTTCTTTCTTTTCTCTTGTCTTTCTCTCTTTCTTCTTTCTTTCTTTCTCTCTTTCTGTCTCTCTGCCTCCCTCCCTTCCTTCTCTCTCTCTCTCTTTTTTTTTTGAAACAGAGTCTCACTCTGTCACTCTGAGAAGAGTGCCATGGCATCATAGCTCACAGCAGCCTCTAACTCTTGGGCTCAAGTGATCCTCTTGCCTCATCCTCCTGAGTAGCTGGGACTACAGGCACCCGCCACAATGCCCAACAAGTTTTTTTATTTTTATTTTTTGTTTGTATTTTTAGTAGAGATGGGATCTCACTCTTGCTCAGGCTTGTCTTGAACTCCTGAGCTCAAAGGATCCACCTGCTTTAGCCTCCCAGAGTGTGAGGATTAGAGGTGTGAGCCAACACACCCAACCAACATATATTTCTTAAATAAAACAAATTCATACTAGAAAATTTCTAAGTTAGTGACATTTTTACTTTGGTTTCAAGAGAAGCAATTGTGCATGAGAGAGTTCAGAGCACTGACCTGGAAGTCAAGGTGCTAAGTTGTGACGTTGGGGCTGCCAAAGCAGCAGCCAGACCTCAGCTGGGTGACTTACATGTCTGCACCTCTGTTCACTCAGCTGAACACTACTTTCAAGATCTAATGCCTGTGATTAGAATCTAATAGTTAAGGTTCTAAGATAAATATCTTACCCTCCGCCTGCATCTTTCCTGGAGCACACTGTCCCATTAACTCAAGAGATAAACTCTGGCTCTATCCTGCAGTAGTAGACTAGAGGAATAGCTGTCCGTTTTTAAACAACAGAATCCAGACATTACCCTGTAACTCATTCCCCTCTTGTTCTCTTTTCCTTTTGTTAAAATAACTATGTGGGCTCAGTGCCCATAGCACAGTGGTTACAGCACTGGCCACACACACCAAGGCTGGCAGGTTCGAACCCACCCCTCGCCAGCTAAACAACAACATAATATGATATGATAGTATATTATCATACATAATATGATAACAACAATGATAACTTCAACAACAAAAATAGCCAGGCATTGTGGCAGGCACCTGTAGTCCCAGCTACTTGGGAGGCTAAGGCAAGAGAATCACTCAAGTCCAAGAGTTTGAGGTTGCTGTGAGCTGTGACACCATAGCACTCTACCTAGGGTGACAGCTTGAGACTCTGTCTCAAAAAAAAACAACAAAAACTATTTGGGAGGCCTTTAGACTGAGACAGCTCCAGCACCCTAGGTTCCTACCTGAGCAAACCTAAATGCAACCTAGAGTGAATGGTTACAGCCTAAGAAAACAAAACTTAAGCTTAACCAATCAGATACCACCAGCTCCTCTGTATCTAGGGACTTTCTACTCAACCAAGAAAATGTTTTCTTTGTCTTGCTTCTGCAAACAGCTTATACAGGCATGTCTTGGAGATACTGAGGCTCAGTTCCAGGCAATTACAATAAAGTGAATATCGCAATAAAGGGAGTTGTGGATTTTTTAGTTTTCTGGTGTATAAGAAAGATATATTTACATTATATTGCAGTCTACTAAGTGTACAATAGCATTGTGCCTTTACAAAAACAATGTATATACCTTAATTTTAAAAATACTTTGTTGCTAAATACAACTAACGATCTCTGAGCTTTCAGTGAGCGGTTCTCTCACCTGGATGCCCGCGGCTGCTGCTGAGTGATCATGGTGCTGGTTGCTGATGGCTGGTTAGTTTCTTAAACAGGAGTGTAAATCTGACACATTGATCGACTCTTCCTTTCACAGAACATTTCTCTGTATCATGTGCTGCCTTTTGATAGCATTTTACCCACAGTAGAACTTCTTTTAAAACTGGAGTTAAGTCCTTCCAACCCTGCCATGGCTTTATCAACTAAGTTTATGTAATTTCCCAAATCCTTTGTCATTTCAGCAATATTCACAGCATCTTCACCAGAAGTAGATTCCATCTCCAGAAGCCACTTTCTTTGAGTGGAACACATTCTTCTTAGTAATGCATCAGCAGAATGGAGAAGCAAGAATCCAATGTACTCAATTCTAATATGAAGGCAGGAGATGATTTAGTACAAGGTGGGGGGTAGGGGAATGAGAGACAGGGAGAGGAGGAGAGGAGGGAGGGGGATGGAGACCACAGTGTACGGCACACCTCTTGGGAGTGAGACACGATTACAAGAGGGACTTTACCTAAAAATAAAATAAAATAAAATAGAAAAAATATATACACACACACATTTTTTGTCAATTAAAAACCAAATAGAATTTTTAAAAAGAAAGTTAAAAAAAAAAAAAAAAACATGCTATGTACAGTAATGTAATTTGTCTGAATACTCAGGATATTATCATTCTATCTGTGACTGAAGGAGTTTTATCAACATTTTTTTCCCAAAAATATTCAGCCTTACCTTTAATGGATTCTTACTTTTTACATTTAAAGATGGGACTAGACTTATTTTAAGGTGGTCTGGATAATTTTAAAAACAGTCTTATGCGGTATGTAAAATATACGTACAAAACATAATGCACATGTAGATTTTATTTTTTATTTTTTATGCACATGTAGATTTTAAATAATAATGCAACAAAGATAAACTGAATACTAATATTCACTAAAGAAAAGAAGCCACTTTCTTTGATCATCCGTAAAAGCAGCTACTCATCCTTTCAGGTTTCATGATGAGATTGCGCCAATTCAGTCACATCTTCACACCCCTCTTCTAATTCTAGTTCTCTCGCTATTTCCACCACATATGCAGTGACCTCCTTCACTGAAGTCTTGAACCCCTCAAAGTCATCCTGAGGATTAGAATCAATTTCTTCCAAACTCTTTTTAATGTTGACATTTTTACCTCCTCCCATGAATCGTCAATGTTCTTAATAGGATCTAGAATAGGGAGTCCTTTCTAGGAAGTTTTTATTCACACTACCATGGCCCCTATTGCCTTACAGAGTATATTTCTTAAATAGTAAGACTTGAACGCCAAAATTACTCCTTGATCCATGGCTGCAGAATAGCTTATATGTTAGCAGGCACAAAAAAGAACACTAATCTCCTTGTACATCTCCCGCAGAGCTCCTGAGTGACTAGGTGCATTGTCAGTGAGCAGCAATATTTTGAAAGGAATCTTCTTTTCTGAGCAGTAGGTTTTGACAGTGGGTCCAAAATATTCAGTAAGCTCTGGTACAAATAGATGTGCTGTCATCCAGGCTTTGTTGTTCTAATTATAGTGCATAGGCATAGGCGATTCGGCACATTGTTTAAGGGCCCTAGGATTTTTGAAATGATACTACGTGAATGAGCATTGGCTTCAACTCCAGGTCGCCTGAGAAGAGAGTCAGCCTGCCCTCTGAAGCCAGGCACTGACGTTTCCAACCTAGCTATGAAAGTCCTAGGAGGCATCTTCCAATAGAAGGCTGTTTTGTCTCCCGTGGGTATCTGCTGCTCACTGCAGCCACCTTCGTCTGTCTCCTGGATAACTCACTGCAGCTTCAAATCAGCACTTGCTGCTTAACTGTCCACTTTTTGTGTGATGGAGATAACTTCTATCCTTAAACCTAATGAACCAACCTCTGCTAGCTTCCCACTTTTCTTTTGGATTTTCCTCACCTTTCTCAGCCTTCTAGAATTTAACAAAGTTAGGGTGTTGCTCTGGATGAAGTTTTGGCTTAAGGGAATGTTGTGGCTGGTTTGAACTTCTTATCCAGACCAAACTTTCTCCATACCAGGAATAAGCCCAATTGACTTTCTTATTATTCATGTATTCACTAGAGTAGCACTTATAATTTCCTTCAAGAACCTTTCCACATTCACAACTTGGCTAACTGTTCAGGGTAAGAGGCCCAGCTTCAGCCATCTTAGCTTCCTCACTAAGCTTAAACATGTCTAGCTTTTAATTTAAAGGGATAGATGTGTGACTCTTACTTTCATTTGAACACTTAGAGGCCATTGTAGGGCTATCAAGTAACCTAACTTTAATAATGTTGTGTGTCAGAGGATAAGGAGGCCTGAGGAGAGGAAGAGAGATGGGGGGAGAATGGCCAGATGGTGGACCAGTCCAAACACATGCAACATTTATCAGTGAAGTTCACTGTCTTAAATGAGTGTAATTTGTGGCACCACCAAATAATTACAATAGTAGTATATAAGATCAGCTTAACAGGTATAACAACAATAAAAAATCCAATATTGTCAGAATTACCAAAATATGACCCAGAGACATGAAGTAAGCACATGCTTTTGGAAAAATGGTGCTAACAGACTTGCTTGACATAGGGGTGCCACAAAACTTCAATTTATGAAAAACACAACATCTGCAAAGCATGATCAAGAGAAGTGAAATAAAATGAGGAATGCCTGTAAAAGTGCCCCCCTTATGCTCTCCATGGAGCCCTGAACAATTTGATGTTTGGTGCTGCCTGATAATAAATCACTGTCTGATCACATAAACTTAAGACTTTACTGTGCCTGTTTATCTTTTAAAACATTTTAACAGGTTACGGCTAATAAATGTTTAAGTAAATGAGTTGATGAACCGCAGTAATTTTCCATTAGCTGGCTGCAAATATTTTTGGACATTAGATCACTCAAAGCCCTCCGGGCAGAAATACACATACACACATATATATCTATGTGTATATATTTTTAAAAATAAATTGATTTCTTCTTATAAAAAACCCCCAATATGGGTTGCTAAAACTGCCTAGTGACTGTCTATTGAGGTGGAGTGAATGACAATTTCCTGTATCTCTACCTGCTCACTGTTTTAGTAAAAGGTAAAAGATTTATATGATCTGAAGAGAAACCAGAGTATTTCTCACCGTTTTAATAAGGAATTTTAACTAAATATTTAACAAATAGAGTGGTTTGGCATAGGAAGTATATTCTTGATAATTAGTTCTATTGTCAAATGTGCTTTTACATAATATTTATATAATTTTATAAATCTACCCTGTTATTGTTGCCTTATTTCTGGATTTTTCCTCTGTGCAACTGTGTCAGGATGCTTTGATTACACAGTATACAGAGGTTTCATTTTGTCTCTGTGTGGGAGGCTGCTATTTATGAGATTTAAAAAACTGCAGACAGATTCTAGTTTGAAAACTAAGGAAAAATCAGAGTGGTGCTAACTCAAATGGATTTGAGCAGAAATGGGGCACTTGGATGATTTTTATATAAATGGAAGAAAATACGCAGCCTCCCCTATTCTCAGCCCCAGGGACGTCTACGGAGATGGTTTTCTGTTCCTTCTGTCCTGCTTACAGGGACTGATACAGAAATAGCTTCTCCCAAAGTTTATAGTTATTAAAGTGTAATTTCAATTTATTAAAGAAAATGTAACTGCAACATTTTTTATTACTAAGCCTTCCTACTAAACGTGTGTTGCACTTTTGACTAGGAAGTGACCTTAGGATTTTTTTGGTTTTTTGCCTATGTACATATATTTTCACTGGCAAAATAAAAAGGAGGTGAATCTGAGGGTAGAACGCTAGCATCTGTGGAAAGTAAATAAAAGAATGAGGTGGGTGGAGAGAAACCAGCTGGTGAGAGGTGACTGGACCTGGGACGGCCCCCGGCATGGGAACAGTAGGGAGCCAAGTGTAACTCCTTGCACGCAGGGGCATGTGGCTTGATCAGCTCCCCAGGGAAAGGCAAGTACATCCACACTGTTTGGGGTGGTGGGAATGGAGTAGGGGCTTCCTTCTCTTCTTTGAGGTTGTGTAAGTGTCCCCAGATGCTTACACAATCTAGAAATCTGGGGGAGGACCTCTTGTCTTTAGTTTGTCACTAAATAACGACATCCAGGCATGCCTGGCTCACTCAAGGTTGGGGGCCACTTCCTACATACAAGGCTCAGTGTAGGCCTCTTGTATCATGCATCTCCCAAGAAATGTATGTTGACGCTCTACGCCCTACTACCTTAGAATGTGACGTTATTTGGAAATAGGATCATGGCAGATGCAACTTGTTAAGACGAGTTCACATTGGCGTAGAGTTGGCTCTTAAGACAACATTACTGGTGTTATATAAAGACGTGTGTGTGAAGACAGAGACAGTCACAGAACACCAGTGACTGTAGAGGCAGAGATTGGACTTGTGCACCTGCAAACCAGGAACACGAGGGCTTGCTGGCTCAACAGCAGAAGCTAAGACGAGGCAAAGAGGATTCCCCTTCAGGTTTCAGAGGGAGAATGGCTCCGCCAGCATCTTGATTTCGGAATTCTAGCCTTCAGAACTGTGGAAGAATACATTTCTGTTGTCTAAGTCACACAGTTCATGGTACTCTGTTACGGCGGCCCTAGGTAACTAATACAGCCCTCAAGGCTGCAGCACTTGGCACTTAGTCCTGGGTACTCCCTTCCCCATTCTATCTTAGAGGGTACTGCTTGCTGTAAGATAAAAATGGGCCATATCTGCTCTTTAAGCCAAAGCCTGAGACCCCTCCCTTCAGCAGAGGCTCCCTCAAAGGACATGAGTCACAACGGCTCTTTACTCCCTGGAGGAGTAAAAGGGGTGCAGAAAGAACTGGGACCTCGAAACCAGTGCTGGCCTCTCCTTCCGGGGCTGGTGTAGGGGTAAAGAAGTTAGACAGTGAAGAGAATTGCCAAAACATAGAACAGTATCACAGTCTTCTCAGTTTCTTTTTTGTTTTGCAAAAGTTATTTTAGTTATTTTTTAAAACATGTTAACATAAAACATTTTATGTTAACATGCAATATGTTCATTACTGCGTTATTTTCAAATGAACTAAATACCTTAAATATTAGTCAGCTTTGATTTCTAATACAGTTAAGTATACCTAGATATGACACAGATAAACAAAATTTTCTTTGGGGGTCCTCAACAATTTTGGGACCTCTAAAGTTTCTAGAAGTATCCAAGGGTCTTAAGACCAAAATGTTTAATCACCACTCATACGAGCAGGCTCTGTCATCTCCATCTAAAAGCTTGAGTAACAGAGATGGCTGCTTTTCTTTGACTTGCCACCCAGACTTGGGTGATTATAAGAGAAAATCTGGTTTAGACAGAATTTATGGTATTTTCTCACTAAAGAGAAGGAGAGGGAGATGCAAAAAGTAGCTCACGTTAGAACCACGGCCAATATCAACAGCAGTGTCATCAAGAGGTGTCTATTTCTACAAATAGATCTTGAAGACTTAGAACAAAGTGCTCATGCATCATACACATTTCCTAATTTCACATACACCCTCCTATTCGTGGATACTTCAATTATCTTTTATAATTCATTTATAGCTTAGGAATGTCCGGGAGAGCTTAGTTCCAGTGGTTACACAGGATGTCCACCAGAAATGCTCTTGGACTAGCAATGGCTTAAGTAATCTTTATATACCCAGGAATCTTAATCATATCACTCTGCTCATTCCACAACTTCTTGATCAATGTCTATGGAGGCTTACCTGTGGCAAAGTCAGAACATGTTTGCTTATAGACTATTTAATTAATAAATATCACTCAGAATCGGTTTAGATTTTCAAGGTGAAACTGCAGGTCTTTGAAGAGTCGTCTAGTCCTGAAAGCCCAGAAACTGACAGTCTCATCAAACTTAGGAAGTCTTCTTGGTCTGGTGGGCCTGCAGGCCATTTAGTCTTCCGTAACTTGTCATCTGGAACTGTTCACAGGTGCAAATCCAACACACCAGCCTTTATCATGACAGGGGTTGTTTCATTCATCACTAAATATAAAGAGATAGCAGAATACCCAGCACACAGATAATGGACACCAACGAATGAATCAATTTAATGAATGGATGAACTCATCAGGCACTCCTCATTTTACCTTCCTTCTAATTGATCAATCAGCACTGATTAATCCCCCATCACCATTTTTATTCTGTACTTACAAAACTTACTGTCCTGCTCTCAAATTGTCCTTTGAATTGCTAATGTGTCATTAACAGTTGCTATTATGAAGTTTTCACACTGTAAACTATTCAGTCATCCAATGAATATTTGCAATTTATTAGCAGAACATGGCTTTAGGCTTGCTCTTACAAGCTTAATAATAAGTAATATTATATTTTGACTCAGAGTAGGTCCAAGTAACTTACATCCAAGTAAGAAAAAAATGTTGGACCTAACTTATTCAATCAAAACACCCGATATATACAATGCTCCATGGTATGAACCTTGTACATAAAAGATCAACATGTAACTTCTCAGAAATCCCCCAAGCAATGTAAAATTGAAGTATTTAAACTATGATTATACTAGAAAAAGTCACAAGCTTTGTGTGACCTTTTCTGAAAACCTGTCTATAAATTCTTTGAAATTATTCATGTTAATTAGGGTTCTCTAAGAAACAGCATGATGGTATTAAGTTTGAAAAAGATTTATTAGGGGAGATAGCTGTGAATTTTAAAGGAGAGGAGTAGGCAGGGTCTGACTCCTGTGAAGGGGAGAATATAGGAAAGAAGCTTTGGGTGGCAGGAGTCTTAGACAGCAGCATGGTGCTAGGAGAGTTCCGGGCAGGTGAAAGGGGAGTTGTTGAGCTCATGTCGCCCATCAGAGGAGTGGGCAGCATGAAAAGCCCTGCCATACTAATTCCTTGGTGGGCAACAGCAGGAACACAGTGGTAGACCCCATAGGATAGCCTCTGGGGTTCTCAATTAACTCCTGCTTCCCATAGGAGGAGATCTGCTCGATGAGTTTTGACGGCCGTCACGTCATCTTTTGTAGGTACCAAATTGATAGTCTTCGAGTTCATTAATGTTTGATAGATATTCAGACCATAAATAATCTCCTGCCACTCCGTTTTACTTCTGTATTTGGTAACTGTCATGAAACATGTTACTATGAGCAGAGGTTAAGAATCTCATATGTGTTTTACATTAGCTTCTGAAGTATACAAATGTTATTTTATCACATATCATGTAGAACACAAGCAAAAGCATACAAAAAAAACATTTAACCTACTTTTTGGTAATGTTAACTTAGTAAAACCCTTTGCTGATTTGGGTTAGCTGTAAGTTGCCCATATTACAGAACACTTGGTTATTACTTAGCAGCATACTCAGGACTGCAAATAGAAGAACAAACGTTGACTAAGAGAGAACATGGAAATGATTAGTTCCAAATAGCACACCAGTTGGTTTCTGGGGAAAATAACTTTCATCCTCTTAAATGAGTCTCCCTACAATCTTCTCAAATAATACTGCACTAATAATTCCTATCACACAGTTATTAAACTACTATTTCATTCTGTGTTTAGGTTCTAAAAACCCTTTTTTCCTAAGAAGCTCAAGTGTAGCAACAGAGTGAGGCCTGAGGACAGGTAGTGAAGGAGGCCCCGAGACCCCGCAGTTCCTTCCTTCCTTCGTTCCAGATCTGTCAACTAGACCTGACGTTTCCTGACCCAGTTATCAAAAGACCACAGGACAGAAGCTTTTGAGTCATCAAAACTAAGATCACCCATTCCATCCCATTTTCCTCATATTTCCCCTCCATACATAGTCTGTTTTCTGTTGCTTATAAAAGAAACCTGCAACTCAGTAATTTATAAAGAAACAAAATTTATTACTACTTTATTACTCTGGAGGCCAAGAAGTCAGAGGCTGAGGGGCTGCGTCTGTTGAGACTCTTCTTGCTGTGGGTGGGTAGAAGGGTGGGGGACCCTCTGCAGGGTCCTGAGGCACAGGGCACATGTGGCAAAGGGGGCCAGGCCTGCAGGCTCAGGCCTTTCTCCTTTTACAAAGTCACTAATGTTCCACCCCATGACCTCATCTACCAAAAGCCCCACCTAGGAAATGCAGCTGGATTTTCCACTCCATTAAATTATTGTTATAATGGGAATTAAGTTTTCATATAAGTTTCAGAGGGACAAACATTCAAACCACAGCATTCTACTTCTGGGCCTCCAAAACTAATGTCCTTCTTACTTACGAATACATTCATTCCATCCTCTACCTCCAAAGTCTTAATTCATTCCAGCACTAACTCAAAAGTCCAAAGTCTCTTCTACTAGCCCATACCAACAAGTTACCTATTTGCAAGATACAATGTGAGACAGCCACAGGATACACATTCCCATTCCAAAAGGGAAAAATAAGAAAGAAAAGGACTTGGCCCTTACCAAGTCAGAAACCCAGAGGGGTACACATTAAACCTTAAAGCTGGAGAATAATCTCTTTCAACTTCCCTCCCCAGCATCCTGAACAGTGAGGTGGGGAAGCAATCTCTCAAAGGCTCCACCTCTCAATATGGCCAAGCTGGGGATTAAATTTCAACTTAAATTTCAGCAAAGACAACTGAGTAAACCAGGACACCTACCTTAATTTTATGTTCCACAAACATATTTTAGTTTATTCATTTAAATAATCTGTTTTTTCAACTACTGATTTTTTAATGTTCTAGTTATATAAAATAATTTCAACTCAAGTATTTCAAATTTCTGTTTTTAGTTCTTTCTCCCCAGGAAGCCTGGAGACCTGGAGAGCCTGACTCATAATTTAAGGACAGCTAATGCTTACTGAGAGATTCAAGCGGCTCATATGGTGGGATGGTTAATTTTATGTTTCAATTTGAATAGACAATGGGGTACCCAAGTTAAACACAGTTTCTGGATGCGATTAATGTTTGAATGGGTAGACTCAGTGAAGCAGATGGTCCTCCTCAAAGCAGCTGGGCATCATCCAAGTCAGTGAGGGCCTGAATAGGTCAAAGGTAGAAGGAGGATTCACCTCTTTTTTCCAGCCTCAGTGCTCCTGTGGGGACATTTCATTTAATCCTCTTTTGCCTTTGGGCTGGTTTCATTCACGTCATTGGCTCCCCTGCCAGGACTAAACCATACCACTGCCTGCCCTGAGTTTCTAGTTTACAGATGACAGACCATGGGATTTCTCAGCCTCAAGAATTACTTGAGCTAACTCCTCATAATCAATCAATCTAACTCTATCTACATCTATCCTATTGGTTCTGTTTTTCTGAAAAATGTTAATACATATATTATTTATCATTTAAACTTATCAACTATTATTATCTCCAATTTATATACACGAACACTGAAGTACAGAAAAGTTACCTAAAGTCAAGTCAGCATTAAAACCCAAGTAATCTGGCTAAAAAAAAAAAAAATTGCTGTTACTGTGGCCTTCTCAAACTACGTCTTTTTCAACTCTCATTTAAAAAGCCACTACTACACAGTAACATAATCATTTAAAAATATTTTATTTACATGTACCTTTTACAAGCAATTGATTAAACTGAAAAAACAATGAAGTAAAAGTTTATAGCTTGAATCATCTTTACATGCTGCAATAAATGTAAAGATACTAGGTGCTAATGTAAAAATATTTACCCTTTCCTAATTTATGGCAGCATATTTTTATCCCAAGCCATCAGATATATTTTTAAACACATTATGGAAATTACATGACTTAATGTAAGGGGAAAGGGAGGGTAAGGGTAAGGAGAGCATGAGTGGAGGGAGGGTGATGGGTGGGACCACACCTAGGGTGCATCTTACAAGGGCACATGTGGAACTTACTAAATGTAGAATATAAATGTCTTAACACAGTAACTAAGAAAATGCCAGCAAGGCTTTGTTAACCAGTTTGATGAAATATTTCAAATTGTACATAAAACCAGCACATTGTACCCCATGACTGCATTAATGTACACAGCTATGATTTAATAAATAATAATAATAATAATACTTCAATTAAAGAATACGTGACTTAAAAATCAATACAACGGCCCTTTCGTTCCCAATCTCCGTATCGTGTAGGTTCTGGGCCCCTGGGTCCACCTTTTTCTTTGGTAACTGGATTAATATCATCTGGAAATTCTAAGGAAAACACAAAATGTAAGCAAAGCAGTCAAAGAAGCTAAGAACAGCATTATGGTCAATTACAAAGGTGAGGCTGCATCGCAGGTTAAATGTTACTGACCAGGTCACTATACAGGCTTTAAATAAATTATATGTATGATTCTATTTCCTGAGTTTGAGAAACCACTTTAGGATACAATTTTCATATTCAGTCAACAGGAGATTTCCAGAATCACTAGTTAACACTGTCAAGGGCTGTAGATTGTTCATATAAAATGAGAACTGAAAAGCTATCTGCTGGATTTGGTGATGTCTACCAGAGCAGTTTCTAAGGGATGGTAGGTTTAACAAAAACTTGAGTGGTTCAAAAATTAAGATGCCTACCATCATATCAAATAGATGATTAGCTTTGGAAATGTGCTTGTCTTCTTTTTTCTTTATTGTGGTGAAATATATCTAACAATACTTACAATTTTAACTATTTGTTAAGTATACAATTTGGTGGCATTAAATACATTCATAATTTTGTGGAACCATACCCACTATCTAAACATAAAACTTTTTCATCATCCCCATTATAAACCATGTATCCATTAAATAGTAACCTCCCCAGGCCCCTCATAACCTCTATTCCACTCTCCATCTCTATGAGTTTGCCTACTCTGGTACCTCACATAAGTGGAGTCATACAACACTTGTCCTTCTGTGTCCAGCTTATTTCACTAAGCATAATGTTTCCAAGGCTCCTCCATGTTGCAACATAGTCAAATTCCATTGCTTGTTCTGACTGAATAGTATTCCACTGCACGGATCTGTGTGCCATGTTTTGTTCATCCATTCAGTTCATGATGAACTCTTGGGTCGTTCTCACCTTTCGGTTGTGGTGAATAATGTCATGTACACGGGTAGACAGATACCTGTTAAAGTGCCTGCTTTCAAGTCTTTTAGATATAAACCTGGGAGTGAAATTGTTGGGTCATACGGTAATTCTAGGTTTGACTTTTTGAAGAATGGCCAAACTGTTTTCCACAGTTTGAGGAAAATGAGGCTACATCATTTTACTTTCTCATCAGAAATGCATCATGAGTGGTCCAATTTTTCCACATTCTTGACATCACTTTTCCAGTTTTCTGGTTAAACCCATTATAGTTTTGATTTGCATTTCCCTAATGATTAATGACGCTAAGCATTTTGTCATGTATTCATTGGTCATTTGTATATCTTCTTTGGAGGAGTATCTATTCAAGTCCTTTGCCATTTTTAAATCAGATTTTTTTATTTTTTTTGCCAAGTTGCAGGAGTTCTGGATATTAACTGCTGTCAACATATGATTTACAAATATTTTCTACCATTCTATAGGCTGTCCTTTTGCTTTCTTGATAATGTTCTCTGATACAAAAAGGTTCCCAATTTTCATTAAGTCCCATTTATTTATTTATTTTCTGTTGTTGTTGCCCGTGCCTTTGGTGTCATATGCATGAGATATCATGGAGATTCGCCCTGAAACTTTCTTCTAAGAGTTTTATAGTTTTAGTTCTTAAGTTTAGATCTTTGATACATTTTGAGTTAGTTTTTTGTGTATAGTAAGGTAAATGTCCAACTTTTAAATCTGAATATGGATAACCAGTTTTCCCAGTATCATTTATTGAAAAGAATGTCCTTTCTCTACTGAATGGTTTTGGCACCCAGGTCAAGAACTAATTGACCATATGTGTGAGAGTTTATTTCTGAGCTTGCTATTTAATTCTTGTGTATGTGTTTTTTGTTTTTTCTTTTTGTAGTTAAAATGATGCAAAATTTTTTTCTTACAGTTCTAGAGGTCAGAAATCTGACATGGGTCTCTCTGGGCTAAAGAAAAATGTCAGGAGAGCTGCGTCCCTTCTGGAGGCTCGAGGTGAAAATTTGCTGCTCTGCCTTTTCCATCTCTTAGAGGCTGCCCCTGGACGTACATATATTTGCTAACTCCCCACACCCCTTCTTCTATCTTGAAGTGGAACGATACAGCATCTTCTAATCTCTCTTGACCCTCTTGCTTCCCTCTTATGAGGACCTTTGTGATGACGCTGGGCCCAGAAAGGTGGTCCAGGATGTCCTCTCCATCTCAAGATACCTAATTTTTTAAATTTAATCTTGGATGATGTTTTAAGGAAATATTTTCCCTCTGATTTTTCTGTTTAGTTGAAGTCACTGAAGAAAAATTTTGCTTTCAGATTATGACAATCTCGTAAAAGTCTCCATCATCTTGGCTGTTTGGTGTGGTTATCAGATTGGGCTTGGTGAAGTAGTATAAATTGAAAACTAAATGAGCAAACAATTAAAAGATTATATTCTAGAAAAAGTTTCAGACACAGCCCCCGTATCCTCTACTGATACCTTCTTGCCTAGGATACTCCACTGCACAGATGGGTTCACTCTCATTCCAATGGAAGAGTCAGACAACGCCTGGCCAAGGGCTCACAGTGGGATGCTTACATTTATGATGTTTAACATTTTATTTTTTTTAGCTAATTAATATTTTCATAAGTTCTATAATTCAAAGGTAGAATGAAATAAAGTAGTACCTTTAAAATGAGGTTTAAGGCATGAGAGCCAAGTTTTATTTATACTGACTACAAAATAATGTTTAGTCTGTTACCCCTTCCCCAGTCTCTTCAGTCTCAGAACTTCCCCTTCTCTGTCTCTAACCACGTAGTTAGAGTGAGAACCACCACCTTCATATGTGACCCATCCAGACTGGGTCACTCAGATTGATTCAGCTGGGGACATCTGATCTAAACTTGACCAATGAGCTTTCTTCCTAAGGAATTTAAAATTAGAAGTAAAAAATCCTGTTCTCAGCTTAGCTGCTCTCTTGAACTGAATAGCTGCTAGGTGCACTTATTTTTTGCCCAGTGGACTGAGAAGCCAGCTTGAAGACAAAAAGAATGAAGAAAAGTGACCACAGACAAGACACACAGGGAAAAGTATCCTGGTTTCCATAACATGTTTAGTCTCAAGGTTTTGGTTTTTTCCGGTTTTTTATCCTTGGACTCCTTTCTTATGCTTAAGTTTACCCAAGTAGGTTTCTATTATTTGTATCAAAGAAGGTCCCCACTTACATATTTTGTCATGTGAATAATGAGGTATAATAATAAAACAAATCAAACACAACCAGAGGCTTAGCCACTTTATGGCTGGGTGTGGGAACCTGTTATCCCAGCACCTTGGGAGGCCAAGGCCGGAGGTATTGCTTGAGGACCAGCCTATGCAACAAAGTGAGACCCTGTCTCTACAAAATATTTTTTAAAAAATGGCCCAATGTGGTGGCATGCACCTGTAGTCCCAGCTACTACAGAGGCTGATGTGAGAGGATCACTGGAGCCCAAAGTTTGAGACTGCAGCAAACTGTGACTGCCCCTCTGTACTCCAGCCTGGGTGACAGAACAAGACCCTATCTCTTAAAAAAGAAAAAATAAACTTACTCGTATTAATTGTAAGTATGGAAAAATGATGATTTTACTCACTGTTGTTAATAAGGAATTATAAGCAAAAATAGCATTTACTTTCTCTTCAACTAAAACACTTTCTGTGATACCCGAGGGAGAAGCCTTACTATACTCACTTTCTAGTGGCTCCTTCTCCAAGTGGGAATCTTCGGGCGCATCAAAACGACCTTCTGGTAACTTGGGCTTCTTCAGTGATTGTTTGATGAGTTCCGACTTTTCTCCTGGAGAAGAACTTGTTTTCCTCAAAGAATGAAATAGAAGGGGTGATCCTAGCAGAGTGCAGATAGAAAAATAGGAGTTGTAAACCTATTCTACTTTAAATATTTAATAATTTGTTTTTAGTTTACATGTTTACATTTTATCCAAGTTCAAAAGGTTCAAAGGACATATAGTGGAAATTCTTCCCTCTGCACCTATCTTTCAGATAGCCATTTCCCTTCCTGGGGGACAACCAGTTTGAAAAGAAGAGTTATGAAATAAGTTAGTTAACCATTATCAAATGGTAGAAACCTATATAAACCACTTATATAAACCATTAATGTCAAAATACCATGCGTCAAAACATTAAAAGTAGCTATGTATATTAGTACGAACTTTTAAATGACAATTTTAGTATTTAAATCTCTAGAAGTCACTATATTTAGTATTCTTACATTTGATTCCTAATTATGGTCCTCTTTTCCTATCAACTAAAAAATGTATTGGGCAGCTGCAATGTGTGAGATCACTTTCTCTTTAGTTTGTAAAGAGAAAGTTATACTTGCAGTGTATGAAAATTATCCGACCCCTTATTAAGATAATGTTCAATAAGGGCAAAACCACACTGAAAAAATGATCTCAGTAATGGGAGTTTTCAACTTCCTAATGTAACAGCTTTAAAGACAGAGACATTTAGGTACCACTTCCAGCTACATCCCTGCTGCAAGCAGAATAATGGCTTCAGAGATGATCAGAACCTAATACCTAGAATTTGTGAATAGATTAGGGTACACCGCAAAGCACAATTCTGGTAGCAGATGGAATTAAGGCTGCTAATTGGATGACCTTAAACTAGAGAGATTATTTTGGACTATCTGGGTGGGTAAATGTAGTCACGAGGATCCTTCAAAAGAGAAGAGAGAACTGACAGAGAACCAGAGAGATGGGAGAAACCGAGCTGGCCTGGGTTGCTGTCTTTGAAGATGGAGGAAGGGGTGGGGTCAAGGAATGTGGGCAGCCTCCAACAGGGGTCCTCAAACTATGGCCCGTGGGCCACATGCGGCAGTGTCATTGTATTTGTTCTCATTTTGTTTTTTTACTTCAAAATAAGATATGTGCAGTGTGCATAGGAATTTGGTCATAGTTGTTTTTTTTTTTTAAACTAAAGTCCGGCCCTCCAACGGTCTGAGGGACAGTGAACTGGCCCCCTGTTTAAAAAGTTTGAGGACCCCCGCAAAGGGAAGGAAACAAGTTTTCCCCAGAGCCACAGTCCTGCTAACGACCTGATTTCAGCTCAATAAGACCCATTTAAGACTTCTCACCTCTAGAACTGTAATATGTTTTAAGATGCTACATTTGTGGTAATTTGTTGCAGCAACAATAGGAAAACTAATACAACCACTTAGTAGTTGTCTGACCTGACCCTTTCTCTTTCTTTCCCTCTAGATTGGAAATGATAGCACCTATCTCATGAGATTACTAAATAAACAGGACAATTTATGCAAAGCATTTAGTATAATGACAAATTGTTATTATTATTTTACAGAATTATCTGGAAGATCTTGATAGCATTACCTATAATTAGAATGTTATTTCATTCTATGTTTTATTCATATTCTAGTTATTGTTATATAACCATTATCCCCTGCGTCAAAAAAATATACACATATATACATATACACAATCCCCCATATTATGCCATGCATAATGTGTACTTTTTTGTAAGTTTTTGAAGGAAAACAGTAAGGATCTATGTTATAAATATGTAGTATTAATTCTGCTTCTATATAAATGTTTTTAATAGTTTATTTATATTTATGCATTAAAGTGTAACTCTAGAAAGCAATAATGATACCATATGCAAAATAATGCCCTGGAATATGTTAGTCAGCTTGTTGTTAGTCACAGCTTGTTGTACCTTGAATTTGTTCTTGTGTTTTGTAATTATTTGTTACATAAAAATTCATGTTAAAAATAAATTCTGAATTCCTTTATAATACAAAAAACAAGTACCTAAATATAAATAAATATAAATTTGAATTAATAAATTAAAATAAGGGCAGCACCTGTGGCTCAAAGGAGTAGGGTGCCAGCCCCATATACTGGAGGTGGTGGGATCAAACCCGGCCCTGGCCAAAAACTGCAAAAATAAAAAATAAACAAAAATTAAAATGAAAGTTTTTTTTTCCTGAAAGTTTGGGCCAAAAATGTGGGTGCACATTATGCACAGGAGTGCATTACGCATGGCAAGATATGGCATGCACACGTATACACATACAACCATGTAAGAGAAATGAACAGGTGTTCGTATAGATGCACACCATGAGTGCATCAATAAGTTGAGCCTATCTATGGTTGCAGAAGGCAATTTGCATAGCAGTTTTTGGTGAAGATCAGGAACACTAGCATATCTTGGGGAAAGAAAAAGAGTAGCAAAATGAAAGTTTGAGAACCAGGTCCCTCAGGCTAGACTTGTGCACTTCTGAAAGACCACAGCTGTAGAAAGAATGGTTACAAGAGAAAGCTGAAACAACAGTTTTCTCAAGGGACTCTGAGACCTAAAAAGAACAATTTTTGCGGTTAGCTAACAGTATGACATAATGTGGGGGAAGAGAATTCCCCTTGTTTCTGTATAAAAGATTAGACTCCAACTCCTTGGTACCTAGGGGCTTTACAGCTTGGGACACCTACATGCACATCGGCCTGGCAGGGGTCGGGGTGATGAGGCACATAACAAGCAGCTTCAGAGGCAGTCAAGAAAGAAGAGTGTGTATCTGATTAGAAGGTTAAGTAGACAGGTGAAGGTGAGCCCAAGAACCATTACTGTTAATTCTGCCCATCAAACAGATGTTGAATAATAATAACTACATTAAAGTTAGTATTACATTTTGCTTATCAGCTCACTTCTATTTCAACTACAGAGGAAATCATTAATTTAAAATAAAAATCACCATTCAAGAATTTAAGTAAATAACCACTATAAAGCCCATGTCTTCTACTTCGAGGCATGGTTTGCCCTTATCCAAAGCCGATTTAGAGTTGTGCTTACACCTGCATTGTAGACAAGAAGTTGACCTTCTAAAAGAAGAAATAATAAAAGCAAAAGAGTGAACGATACATACACATAAAAAACAACAAACAACTCAGAACTCCTGTTTGTGGTAATCTGACAAATCAGACATGCCAAAACCCTATGCAACAGTTCTCAACCTGTGGGTCTCGACCCCTTTGGGGGTCGCACAACCCTTTCACACGAGTCGCCTAAATACATCTTGCATATCAGATATTTACAGTATGATTCATAACGGTAGCAAAATTACAGTTATGAAGTTGCAATGAAAATAATTTTATGGTTGGGGGTCACCACAACATGAGGAACTATATTAAAGGGCCGAGGCATCAGGAAGGTTGAGAACCAGTGCCCTACAGCAATACAATATTTAAAAAGGCAAAAAAACACTTCTAAATCAGAGAAATAATTTTTAAGAAAATAGTGATAAACTGAAAAAGCAGTCCAGTGAGGTAACATTTAAACTGAAGCTGCTACTCAGCTTGTGTCTTTGCTGGCTTGGGTTACAGACCAGCAGGGAGATGACAAGTCTCTTAAGACTAGGCAGGACCAGAAAGCCTAGGAGAGGCCAGGACTCAGGGAGGCTCACACACTGAAAAAAGAAAGTGAACCAAAAGATTTAAAATGTGCAACAAACTACCAGGGGGACCAGGATCTTGTTGAAATGCAGATTCTAAGTAATTCTGAGTGGGGCTTGTGATTTCTTCATTTTTATCAAGCTCCCAGGTGATACTCATGTTCCTGGACCAAAGAGCAAAAAACTAGAAGAAAACTTCAGTTTCGGAAGAGAACAGGTAGGGAAGGAAAGGTTTCCATTTCGAACTTGGTTCTGAATGAAGACACACAAAACAAAGCCCTTCTGAGATTCTGAAGTCATTGGCTGACTACAACTGTGTTTAGGTCTGAACACACAGTCTATGTCTGGTCCAACCCCCCCCCCCCCCCCAAACGGAGCATCTTACTACAGAGTGGACCCAAGTCTAAAGTTAAAGTGCTCCTAGACAGCTGATAAAGACAGAAGAGAATCCTCTGAGAAGAGAATTACTCTCTCTACCATGTCTTGTGGAAGTCTCATCAAGAGAATCCCAAAAAAGTTCAAGGAAACAGGCCATCACAAACAAAAGTCAGCAGAATAAACAAACAACCAGACAGTGGGCCTAAACTATAAAGATTTCTTATATTGAATTGCAGAATACAAAATAATATATTTAAAGAAAATTTTAAAATGGGAAATATATCATCTAGTCACACAGATAAATAACAACCTCTATGTCAATGTAGATCATTCTCAGAACAGTGTTAGCTGAAAACAAACAAAATAAATACAAATGAATGACCTGAAGCCATTTCTGGGAAGATCAAAAACAAAGTTACACAATTGCATCAGGGGGCAGCACACATGGAGCTCCTTGGCCACGGAAATAGTCTATTTCTAAAATTGTAGAGCAAGTTCACAGATGTTGCTTTTGCTTCACGTATATATTTTTGGTATCAAATACTTAACCGTTAAGTGTTTAAAATTAATCAAAAAGGGATGTTGAATGAATACAACAAATTTTAAAGTCATTACCCTGGGGGTTGAATAATGTGGGGCTTTCATGTTCTATACTATTCATTTCTTGACCATTTAGACTTTTACAAGTAATATGTTTGTATAGGGGGAAAAAAATGATTGCACAAAGAAAAACGAAAATTGCATAGAAATCTGGGGCCATTTACTATAAGGGCAGTAACACCCTTTTCAATTCATACACATGTCTGTGGACATTATAAACTAAAATTATGGTTAGTATACTCCATTAGTTGCTAACTTTAACAACTGGAGAAAAATTTCTAAGAACAATTAATCTAAAATGGATTAAGAAATGGTTTGTACTGACAACACGCTTGCTTTTCTAACCATTCCCGATTTTGTTATACTTATTTGCCTTTGGGCCCACTTCTGCCTTATCCAATATTCTTTTCATACTGTCAACTGTCACAAACCCTTTTTGATGTAAATAAATAAGCAAAAGAACGACGCCCTTCCCAGCGGGTCTCATTTTACATGTTTCTCAGGGGCACGAGCCAGCGTCCCTCCCGGGGCCCCGGACAAACAGTCCGGAACGTCCTCCGTCCGCCTAGGCCAAGAGCAGAGGCCGGAAGGAGGCGGACGTCCGGGAGGGCCGGGCCTCGGCGCCCTCCCGGCTCTAGGCCCACCCCGGAGACCGGTGCGGTGCAGGGACTGCCCAGGGTCAGGGCGCGGGTGGCCGAGTCGAAGAGAAGCTCGGCGGCCCCAGGGCCTCCAATGTCAGGGATACACGCGGCTTATTCCGCGGGAAGCACTTCTCTCAACACCCGTCCTGCGGGACCCGCTCGCGACCTCGGCCCCCGGGCCGGGCGCCTTACTTGTTGTCGGTGCCGTGGCCAAGGCACGGCTAAGCAACCCCGGGAGACTCGATGAGGACATGGCGCCAACGCTCCAGCATTCCCGCAGGCGCAGAGGGGCGGGAGGAGGAGCAGGCCGTCAGTGGGCGGGGCGGGGCTCTAGTGGGCGGGGCTTGGCTCTAGTGGGCGGGGCGGGGCTCCCGGGGCGGGGCGGGGCTCCCGGGGGCCCTCCAGGGCGGGGCCTCCACAGGCCGCTCTAGGAATCTGGCTGCTGGCCCCAGACTGCAGCTAAAAAGGAGCGCGGAAGTGGCTCAGCTGTCTCGCCGAGAATGGCCCAAACTACCCTAAACACTGCGTTGATTAAAACCCAAAGTCATGGCTAAGTAGATGAGGGAATAATTGTGTTTATACCTTTCAAACCCCAAAGGTCTCCTGGAATGATCTTTGTAGTAAAAGAAGCACTTTTCTTTATCTTCCACTCATGTAAGATGCTTCTTTTACTTCATCTTCCATCTATTTTCTATTTTAAATCTCTCCATGTTTAATAAGTTCCTAATCCCTAAGTTTTGGCCCCTTAGCCTGAAGGCCTGAAGGTGAAGTTTGTGAATGGAGTGAAGAGCGAGAGAAGGCTGTCTGTCTGGGCCAGGCTGCCCTGCCCGGAGCTCTGCCAGTGGGCCCTGAGTTTTCAGAGTGTACGTGGCAGATCAGGATACTTGTGGACGTCTTTACAGAAATCACAGTGAAGGCCTCTAGAATTTTTGAATTTTTTTTCTTGAGAAAAGTTTCTGACTAACTATTGGGTCTTGAGGTCAGGAGCTATGCAATCTGAGTTTCTCATCAGAACTGAGAGTTATCTGGGCCTCTAGATAAGGAGTCTTTTCAGTAAGAGGATGGAAATTCAGAGCAGGGCTGCCAGGGACAAAACCCCAGCAATTTTCATCAGCAGGTAGCTCAGACTCCTAAGGTCATGCTTTTGATTCTTACCTTATATCTAGAACTTAATGATGAATTCCTTTGTAATCTTAGTAGAGTAAGGAAAAAATTCAAAGCTGAATTCTAGCTCAATAAACTGATTCAGCTGGCGGTAGACTACTTCATCCATTTAGAACCCCATTTAACAGAGGCCCTCAAGGAAGAGCAGAGGGAAAAAAATTCTTCCCAGAGGGCAGAACTTAGTTTATCTTGCATACTTTGTCTAGAAAGAGAAGTGGGTTGCAATAAAGGTCTACCTCATTTAAAGGGCAGTGACTGTTTAGTTAAGTGGCCAAGGACTGGGAATAGAAAAGTTTTCAAATAGTTCTTTGGAATAGGAACCCTCAAAATGGCCCCAAAGTGTAAGAACATTTGGGTCCCCTTGATGCTTGATGCTCAAAAAAAAAAAAAAAAGGCTTGCATTGCAAAAGAGTTCTTAATCAGGTAAGTTATCTATTACTGCGTAACACATTATACCAAAATTTAATGGTTTAAGACAATAAATAATTATTCTCCCACAGCTTTTCTTGGTCAGGAATCTGGCAGTCAGAGAGCCTCTGGCTCAGGGTCTTCAGTGAGGGTGGCCAAACAATTGGCTGGAGTTCCAGTCTCTAATGAAGGCACAGCTAGGAGAGGATTTGCTTCCAAGCTCATTCAGATGATTATTGCAGTATTTGGTTCTTTGTGGACTTTTGGACTGGAAATCTTCCTCAGTTCCTTGCTAAGTGGGCATCTCCAAAAGCCCTCTCACAACATAGCAGCTGGCTTTCCACAGAATGAATGAACCAAAGAGCAAGAAAGATTACTCAGGATGGAAGCCCCAATCTTTTTGTGATCTCAGCAGAGACATTCCACCATTTTTGCTGTATTCTGTCTTTAGGTCCAGTCCACTATCAAAGGGAGATTACACGAGGGCTGCCTACTACAGTGAGGTACATTGTGGACTTAAGTTAGCCTCCTTCCCCTATCACAGCTGTGTTTGCTCAGTGGACCCACTAATAAAGTAGTGATAACGGCAAGAATGGAAACACGTACGTACTTTACTTTTTTTTTTTATTGCCACTCCGTAGAGTGCAAAGTGCCACTCAATTTATTGCCCTCGGTAGAGTGCCTTAGCATCATAGCTCACAGCTTAGGTGATCCTCTTGCCTCAGCCTCCCGAGTAGCTGGGACTACAGGTGCCCACCACAGTGCCCAGCCATTTTTTGTTGTGGTTTGCCCGGGGCTGGGTTCGAACCCGCCACCCTCAGTATATGGGGCCCGCACCCTACCCACTGAGCCATAGTGCCGCCCAACATGTATGTACTTTTAACATGGTCTTTTCCCTACCACGACTGATTGGTCAGCACCACTACTTGCCAGCTGTGTGACCAACTTAGTTCTCTGATACAGTATTAGGTAGCCTAGATGGCAGGTCTGATTACGATGAAATCCTATCATGAAGGAGGTAGCAATTTGTTATAGGAATAGACAATTATTCTGGGTTTGGATTAATGCTTCTTTTACATACTTCACCTGCGGACTTACTGAATACATTACACTCCACACACCTTCTACAACATCCATGTTACTTCTTACCAAAGAACTCCTTTTCCTGTGAAGATGTAAAGCAAGGAACTGATACTGCAGGATTCATCCATTTTATCTTATATCCCATCATACAGGAGCAACTGGTTTTAAAGAGTGTAGGACAGTGGTTTTTTAAACTTTTAAATTTTTTTGAGACAGAATCTTATCATGTCACCCTCGGAGGGGGGCCATGGTGTCCCAGCTCACAGCAACCTCAGACTCTTGGGCTTAAGCAATTCTCTTGCCTCAGCCTCCTGAGTAGCTGGCACTACAGGTGCTGCCACAATGGCCCCTCCTCATAATACCATGTTTTTTTGTTGTAGTTGTCATTTTTTTGTTGCTGTCGTTTAGCAAGCTCAGGCCGGGTTTTAACCTGCCAGCCCACGTGTATGTGGCTGGCGTTCTAGCCACTGAGCTACAGGAACTGAGCCTGGACAATGTTACCGAAGGTTGTTTGGAAAGTTGAGAAAACATACTTAGGGATACTATCCTAAAGGATTTGCCATATGCTGTAAAAGTGTTAAGAGTGTTCAGTGGTATCTTTTTTGTTGACAGAATAACAAGTTCAAAGAGTAGAAATGAGATCAACACCACACTATTACTTCTGATATCCTAGTGTAAAATATATTTTGCTTTCCATTATAGGGCAGAAGAGACCATCTGCCCTGGGCTCTGAGCATCCCTGTATCCTATTTTCAAGTGTGACAGACTGCAAGTATCACCCATCTCCTGACACTGAGCATTTTTATAGCTGGTCACATAGGGACCTAAATAGGACAAGGCAATCATAGCACTACTCCTATTTAACTGCTGTTCCTCCTACCCTTAGAGAGACTGATTTGTTTGCTGCTTGCTGAAAAACTGCTTGATCCTGGATTCTTCTCCCGTAACACAACCCACCATACGTACAAGTGATATCAGCCCTCTGCATTATACTGTGGGAATTTGATTTGGGTTCCAGGGGCTGCAGCAAATATGTTGATACTCTGGCTGCTACTTTGCTATAATAAAGCCATTATGAGTATCCCATCAGCATCCCTGAAACCGTAGCAGGCTACCCTGTTAGTCTGCAAGTGGGGTAACACCTCAGACCCTTCACTGCTCTTGCCATCCATCTCAATGATTCCAGGTTCTGTTGATGTAGCAGTTTTTATACCCAGAGGAGTGCTTCTGTAAGAGGATACAACAATTTTTGTCTAAGATGGAAGTTGGAATTGCCACCTGGTCATTTTTACCTTGTTTTTCTAGATTAGAAAAAGTGATGATGGTAGTAGCTGGAGTGACTGGCCCTGATGACCATAGGGGAAAGGGAGTTAGAGTTTCTCTAGAACTCAGGAGATTTGCTAAAATACCTCCTCATAATACCATGTTTTTGCATGTATGTTTTTAAATACCATGCTGAACTGTAAATAGCAAGCAGCCATATAAGCAAGACCACCCACATATAAGCATAATATAAGCAGCTATATATACAAGACCACCCATATCTCAGATCTTTGGGTCACCTGCTAGACAAAGAAATCTGACAGCTGGTTGAACACAGAACAAATAGAAAATAGGTGGTGGTGAGAAATCACCCAGGAGCGTCTAACCTGCGTGTGGCCTCTGGGCCACATGGTGATTTTGCGCAGACATTTTCACTTTAGTGTTCAGTTATTTAATGCGTGGCCAAGGCAACTCTTCTTCCAACATGCGGCAGAACTACCGTATTTAGCATAGGTGTCCTTTATTAGAGAGAAGTTTGGGGCATAAAACACGCTGCTGCCTTCACAGTATCCTGGAAATTCTGATTCAATTGATCTGTAATGGGAACCTAAAATTTGTTTTTAACAAATAGCCCAAGAGATTCTCACCAAGGATGCTTGCAAATCATTGCCCTAGCCATACTTCCTTCTTCACTGGCTCATGTTATATAATGTCCTTTTCTTTCCTATCTTGTATATAGGGTTGGTGGTTGGCCACAAGTTTGTCTATGAGCTGCAAACTATTGAGACAAGATCATTGCAGAACTAGAGAACCCCAAGACGTAACACTGAGATCCTGAACTTGAAGCTGAATGAAGGTCAGTGAGGAGGAAGCATTTAGATATATAAATATGGAGAGAATGGTGCTTGCAGATGCTGGAAAGACAAACAATGGATGTTGTAGACCTTTAACATTTTTATATTTGAAGCTATCAAACACATTTCATATGTTCCATGAATCTTGGCAGAAGAAATGGTCCCTTTTTTGCTGTGGAAGCTTGAGAGGGTCAGATACACAGTATTTGCTGCCTTTGATGCCTGACAGCTTGAGCATTGGCCAAGACTTAAACTTGGTCAGCTGGACGTTTTGCCCAACTCTGAATCTGTAGTGATGCAAATAAATATTTGAAATCCAGTTTTCAGGGGTTTCCCTGGCAGAATATATAGTCTTCCAGCTCTTCTTGAGGTCATAGAACTTGGCTATGATTTTGTTCACCTAGTTTCCTTTGGTTTCTGTATTCCCAACCTGTTTCTCCATCCTTTCCATCAATTCTGTGATAATCTTCCAATAATTATTTTTCTATTTAAGTTAATCATCATTTTTTGATGTTTACAACCATGAACACTTATTGGTATACTTCAATGAGATTTATTCTCTAATAGTCAATTAGACCATTTCAAATAATCATTTCCTCTCTCTCAGATCCAAAAGCAATGTCCCCAAATCTGAATTTCAGGGTGAATAGCATATGATAGTTCCCCAGATAAATCAAAGAAGTTCAATTTGTTAGCTTTTAAACCATGATCACAGATGTGCTTTTAAAACTGTATTGAAACAACCTACAACCGATCAACCAACTATGATCATAAGAACAATTTACCCTTTAATACTATTTGTATAATCATGATTAAGAATGAGTCCTTTAGTAAATCTGGAAGTTATCTAAACTTAGAAGATGCATGATATTTCAAATTTAGGGCCAAGATATGTGAATATGAAAAATATGTGTGGTAAAAATTTATGGTGAATAATGCATATATTATATCTTCCTATTGGTATATTTTTATCTTAAGTGAAATTTTTGAATATTTTTTAAAAAGTAAAAAAAGGTCAAGAGCAATCAAAATTCTTTTAAGTACTCAGTTATAAGAAGGATGTAAATTATAAAATTACTCTTATAAAGGCTAAAAGTTATACAAATATGGTGGTCCTAATGATTAGTTTACATAGTATATTCAATTACAAATAAAAATATAAACCTCCAGTAATCTGAGGCCAAGTGAAGGATGACAAGCATTTCAGCTCTTCCACCAAGTCATTTGTTCATTTATTAACACCAGGGGTAATAATACAATGCTAAAAATAAACATGCATCAATTATACAATACATACTTAACAAAAAACCTGTGTCCATCACAGTTAGTAAATGCAAACAAAACTTCTATCCACCCTTAGTGCATTATTATTTTTGCAAGAAAAACAGTGAATTTAATGCTATTCAGCACCTTTAAGTAAAGTCAAAAGACTTAACATCTCCATATATCAAAACATTTGCATCTATATCATTAAACATGTAAATTTAATTATTTTGTTGCATTTTAAATATGAATTATTTATTTACATTACTTTTTAGTTCAAAAAATGTTAACAATATTTAAAAATTATTTAAATTCATAAAAGTATATCATAAATCTCAACATTTAATTATTATGTACATATAAGAATGTCCATGAAAAAAAGTAAAGAAATATAGTCACAAAGTTCAAGCAACATTACCAATTCAGCAAGATTCCAACCAGATCAAGGCAGAGGGCAAACATTCAAAAATCTTTATGTGTTGCTAACGTGAACATGAAAATGTCCAGTAATAAAAGTCAATATGAGAAATAATGTTGAAAACACCTGTAGAAAATGTATTTTAATAGGCATGACATGTTTATTATCAACAGTAATGATTTTATAGAAAACTTTATAACATTGTCATATATGAACTACCTGGTTTGATAGTATGATAAAGACATATTTCAGGACTAAAGAAGTTGATTTCAAAAAATATATAGCAGCCATAATTTTATTTCCAGTTAAAACACATAAATTGTTAAAAGTAAAATTTATCATTAACTAAATAAAACCCCATACTAGAAAATTTAAAATCCCATGCTGTTCTACAATAATGGCCTCTAATATCATGTAGTCTGATGTAGAGACTGTGGAAAGCCAACAATAAACAATCAGACATACATATGGGCTAAAAGTTTCACTGAAATAATTAGGTAGTAAAATATATGAAAAAGTAATAGAAAAGTAAAAAGATAAAATTAAAAAAATATTGCACAGCCACATTACCTAGAAAGTAAAGTTGATGTTTAAAAAGCTCTAAATATGGATGATATAAATTATCTTCCATATAAAAGGTATAAATATTTCTTAGAACTTAGCAGTATCTACATTTTAATATAATACATTATTTGAATCATTGTTGAATGAGGTAATTATCCAGTCTCTAACAATGCTTTCATTCTATTGGAAATACTTAAGGGCAGCAACCAGAAAGAATTTTTCTAAAAATATTTCTGAATCAAGAACAGCTATATGTGCAGCTCGCCCAATGAGTGAATCAGCTGTATTGGGCAATGCATTGATGACATTGTATCGAACCAAATTACAGTCCTTGCTTTGCAGAACTGGGTGAAGCAAGTTGTGGATCATTTCTGAATAGATCTGTCCTATGGAACAAATGTAAACAAGGCAAATTAGTTCACCTGAGTAACTGAAAAAAATTCTACATCAAGTTTTATGTAATTTATAAAATTTAGTTACATTATTTCTATAGAAAGCAGAAAAATGTCTTTTCAAAGATTTTATTATAAAAGATTTTATTTTTCAGCTATCATTTTTAGAATGTTTATAGAAAATATAAAGTAATCACATTATCCAGCTAAGTGACATTATTCTTGTCAATTTGATATTTTTAACTCAAAGCAACCTATATAACATGGAAAATAGTTTTCTTCAATGTTCACTTGTAAATGGTTTCATTAAACCATTATAAAATTAAGCTAGCTATGGTGTGATACTGGTGGTTTTTGTAAGGCAAAATTATAACTTTAGTCGATAGCAAGCAAAAATAAAAATATTTTTATTGCAGCAAACATTTCCAAATTATTTTAAGAAAAAATAGCAACTTCCTATAGTCAGAAGAATAATGTGAGCTTGGTTCAAAAAACAAACAAGATCTTTTTTTTTTTTTCTTCAGTTTGAAGGTTTATTTAATATCTGGTTTTACTTTTAATTCAAAGTTGTATTCCTTTTTACCTCTTTTTGATTAATTCTTACAATGGATTTACTGAGGTCATGCTAAAAGATAAAGATTAGAACACATACACATAAGAATACAAACTGCCTTACAAAAGGCAAAGTATTATTTCTGACGCTTATACACAACTATGTCACTAACAGATGAGAACTAACATGTCCATGGTGACCATTCATTTTAGACTGGTAGATACATTTCAGACAAGACGCAGAATGCAGCTCTGAGGAATGACAAAAGGGAAGAGTACACAGAAGCACAGAGAAAGGTGACAGAGGTGTTTAAGATCAATATCTTATAAATTCAGGGAAAAAAAAAAACCCTTTTACATCTACCTCTCCTCATAGTTTCATTGTACATGAGTCAAGCTGAATTTCTGGCTCCATGCTATTTTAAAAATATGTTTATAACATAACAAGTCCAAATGTGTCTTCATGAGATTTCCCCTATGCCCAAGTGGCACCGAGTCCCACTGTTAAAACAAAGCACGTTTATGTAGTTTCAGCTACCCATCTGAAGGTTAATCCTCTTCTGAATTTTCCCTTAAGTGGACTCTAGTCTTTCTAGAACAGAATCTTTAAAAAAGATTATTCCAGGGCCAGGCACGGTGGCTCACACTGGTAATCCCAGCACTCTGGGAGGCCAAGGTGGGTGGATTGCCTGAGCTAGACGGAGACCCTGCCTCTAAAAATATCCAGGTGCTGTGGCGGTGCCTGTAGTCCCAGCTAGCTGCTCAGGAGGCTGAGGTAAGAGAATTGCTTGAGGTTGCTGTGAACTATGATGTCACAACACTCTACCAAGGAGGACAAAGTGAGACTCTTTGTCTCACAAAAAAAAAAAAAAAAAAAAAAAAAAGATTATTCCAATATAAAAAATGCACAATAAACATTTTTTAAATAAATGAAATACCTATTATGAGCCAAGTACCATGCTAGGCAACTGAAAATACAAATGTGCTTAAGAGAATTCCTGCCTTGAGCTTTTCACTTGTCATGATGTAGAAAAAACAAAGTATCAAGAGATTAAAAATCAGCCTCATTTCAAAAAAGGAACCGAGACATAAGACAGAGGTAGAAGAACCAGGTTCTTGCTCTAATCCTGAATTAACTAACGGTGACTTTGGATAAGCCACTTAGTATCTTTGGGCCTGTTATAAAAAAAGCACACAGCACTCAAGTCTCCTTCTGGCTCCAAATAGGTATGCTTTAAATTTCTTTTGTTATTCATAAATGATAAAAGAATAAACAAAATTTTTATTACTCACAATCAGTAAAGAGTGCCAAGTTCTTGCTGGCATCTTGCTTAAAAATGAGACACTATGTATAGCAGAACATGTAACATGACTGCTACCACAGGTCCCAATCGCCATAGTGCAGTATGGACTACCTCTGGGGCAGCAAAATGGAAAAGCATTTGTAGTTAGATGAAAGAACTGCTTCACTGGTAAAGACAGCTTACGTGGTAGGAGAGATATAAAGGAAGAAAAATGGGAGGAGGATAGCTGTTAGTATCAGTGGGCAGGCAGAAAGTAAAAGGAAAGAAGAGAGGTGAGAGAAAAAGAGAGAAAAGGAAAGAAAAAGGTGAGAGAAGAGAAAGTGACTAAAAAATATGAGAAAAATCTCATTAATAGATGTAATTCTTCCAATAGTTTTAATTTATTTCATTACCTGATTGTTTGTCCTTTAAAGCCGTCTTACACATTTCAATGCGTGCAGAGTGGTAAGGAACATAGCGATCCTGTAGAGATCCCACCAACACAACATTTTTGAAATAATGAAGCCCTGTAAATAGAAAAATAATGTAATAGTCAATTAGATTTAAAACAACTTATTAGTATGATATTAAATGACCAGAAAATAAATTTAATTCCTCAGTAGTGCTAGGTTTGCAACTTTTTAAATACCTGATGAATCCTTTCTCCAAATTTCTAATTATTCTTTACAAAAAACCAGCTTCCCCATACGTAGTCTTTGTGCTGCTATGAGAAACGTGTTTGGTCTGAGTGAAGGCAGGGACTGTCACTTGGAAGTATACGCATAGGGGTGAAACTAAATACGGTACACAGAAGGTTTGCTTTTTATATTAGTCAAGAACCAAGTTAGTTAAATAGACTATAGCACTTTTTGAATCTTTTGGTTTCAATTCTTTGTCAGTGTTGGCTGGGAGGGGTGGGGGTGGGGAGGCAGTGAAGTATGGCAGGTCCCCAGAGTCACAACGCTGCTATGAATTACTATAACACTTCATCTTAATTGAAGTACTGATAGTAAAAATGTCTGAAGTCTTTATTTTGGGAACCTTATATTCTAGGTTCATCTTTTTTGCACCCACCTTAACTCTACCTGCTCAAAGACAACCTAGCTAAGCAACCTATGGGGTAGTACTTCATTAGTCCCTGAAGTAGCTAATTCTTTGTTGAAAAGTTAGATTTCCCTATTAATATTTTACTTTACAGGATTACCAAGAAATATATTAACCTTAAATACAGTATTATCTGGACTACATAATAACATGATTTTTGTATGAACACCTTAATAGCAACTTTCATCTTCATAATCTTAGTCTTCTTGATACTATTGTTCTGAAAATTTTTAATGAGTTTTTGTGCAATTCATAGAGTCATTTCATGTTTACTTTCTACTAAAGCAGTAGCTCTAAAGAGGTGATTTGTGCCTCAAGGAACATTTAGCAGCATCTGAAGATGTTTTTGGTAGTCCCGACTGGGAGTGGAAGGTTGTGTGTGCTATAGGCATCTGTGGCAGGGACAAGAGACGCTGCTGAACATCCTACAACGCACAGAATCCTCTGACACAAAGACCCTGCCTGGAACGTCAAGAGAGCTGAAGCTGAGAAGAAACCTGTGCTTTTTAAATTGACATATTATAAACAATATTAAACCATTCGTATTTTTAGTCATTTAAATATATTTGGAAGAATTTGTGCCCTAAAATGTTAGCTGATGCTGATGCTTTCCCACACTTTCAGAAACAAAATACAAATTTTATTTACAAATCAAAAGTGATACCTATTATTAAACTTCTCTGTAATCTTGTGGGAAAAAAAGATTATCTCCTGCCACAGTAGCACAGTCGACTTCTTTAACCATTTTACTTCAACAAGCCATCAGCTGTTGAAGCCATTCTAAGGATTTGTTTTTAGAAAGAGCTTAGAATAAGGATATCTTGTTTTTGAAATTCCAACCACAAATAGATTTTTACTTGGCTATTTTTAGCCCTCACTGTGGAACGCAAGAGTGCCCATGGTCCCTTCCTTTGCTCTAGTGATGTGAGCAACACGGGGGTCCACTATTCCACACATAGTATACATTTTGCTTTCCACACTGCTCTGGCTCCTTCATCTTCTTTCTTTCCATTGCTACTCAAATGCTGAAATGCTAGTATTCCATGTACAAATTGTTTATATATTCTATCAGCAATTTGTAGAATTTCACAGTTTTTTGGATCAGAAATTACTATAAAAACTTAATGTTTATAATCATAAAGCCTTAATAAAAAAATCCCCTTTTCAAAGAACACAATTTCACATTTAATAAATTTATTATTCTTAAAAAATATAGTATTTCTCATTGTTTTAAAAATCACAGAAATTATTTTAGGTTTTTGAAATGTTTTGTTTTACAAAAAATGAATAGCTTTCAATTACAGGAATCTATTAACTCATGGTACATTGCAGAGAAAAAGACTGTCACAGGAGAGGCTTTGCTTAAATAAAAATAAAAAAAAAAGGGAAGGGATAACAAGCTAGATTTTGATTTAGACAAGCAATTTTAGGCTTTTACAATAGAGTAGGAAATTGGCCATTCAGAAGAAACTGAAGCAATAATGAGACTGGAATTCCAGACTTTGTAGCTTTAGCAGAATAAAATATCAAAGAAAAATGATCATTTTATTGTTTTAAAACACTTGAGAATAGTAAGCTGATTAAGTATTGTTTTTTTCTTGTTCTATCTCCTGTTTTATTTACTCAAGGTTTTATATGGACCTGTTTTATTTCTATTTTGTCAATAAAGTAACTGTATGTATGTGTGTGTGCAACTTCCTGGTACTTAATTTCTTAAAATTCACTAGATGACCTGCCTCCACCAGAGGAAAAAAGTCAGTTCAGGAGAGACTTGCTTCAAGACCTCAGTTTACAAGTTCAAATAACTTCAGACTTAGAACTACCAATCACTGAATATATGGGTTAGATTTACATCTTATTATGCATTTTAAACTGTTTTGGATACTGAAAATAATATTTAAAAGATTACTCATTGATTCATTCACTCATTCAACAGGTATACACTGAACACCTGCTGGGAAGAGCATTGGTGAAAACTGAATGTGAGGCCAACTATGGTGGCTCATGCCTGTACTCCTAGCACTCTGGGAGGCCCAGGCAGATATATTGTCTGAGCTCAGAGGTTTGAGACCAGCCTGAGCCAGAATGAGACCCTGTCTCTGAAAAAGAGCCGGATGTTGTGGCGGGTGCATGTAGTACCAGCTACTTGGGAGGCTGTGACAAGACCATCACTTGAGTCCAAGAGTTTGCGGTTGCTGTGAGCTGTGATGCCATAAAACTCTACTGAGGGTGACAAAATGAGACTGTCTCAAAAAAGAAAAAAGAAAAATACAGAATGTGTAAGTGGGAAATGGAAAATGGCTATGCTGACATATCCTGCAGGTACTATATTCCTTAAATTACTTTTTTTGAAACATCTTGGGGTCATCCTTGATTGACCTTACTTCTTTGCCTTCCATTGTTAAGGTATCTCTGAATTCTCATAGAATTATCTATGAACCTCTTTTACCATATTCATTCTTTCATTTTTTTCTAGAGACAGTCTCACTTTATCACCCTCGGTAGAGTGCTGTGGCATCACACTGCTCACAGCAACTTCCAACTCCTGGGCTTAGGTGATTCTCTTGCCTCAGCCTCCTGAGCAGCTGGAACTACAGGCACCTGCCACAACGCCCGGCTATTTTTTTGGTGCAGTTTGGCCAGGGCAGGGTTTGAACCTGCCACTCTCAGTATATGGGGCCAGCGCCCTACCCACTGAGCCACAGGTGCCAGCCCCAGCATATTCATTATAGTTTGTCTCATGGCAGTTATTCTGACCCCCCAGGGGTTAGCAAGCTAGGGCCTGTGATATCTGGATGCTCCCCCCCTTAAAAAAAAAGAACAAAATATGTTTGGCATGTGCTCTGCTGACTTTTTTACTGTATTGTCAATGGCTATTCTTTATATTAAGTAGTTGCCAAAAGACTCTTTGCAAAGCCAAGGCATTTACCATCAGGCCCTTTAAAGAAAAAATTAGCCAAACTCTGCTCTATAGCCAGGGGTAATGGGGAGATGAGGGTAGAGTGGGAAAATTCTAGTTTTTAATTTTGTTTCTGAAGAAAGTAGAGATAGCATTCTTTGACAAAGTAAAGGTGAAGACAGTCTATTTCCTTCAGATGGATATTTAAAGACACTGGAAAAAATATGCTGGTAAGATGTATGAAGGTGAGTCAGGGGGAGATGGTAGAGTTAGAGGTAAGGTCTGCAAAGGAGCAGCTGAAGACTTCGGGCTATAGAAGTCTGAAATATACATGGTAGCTAAAGAATATATACAATAATGAGTTAATAAAATTCATCTAGTCATGAGAATTATAGAAAGAATAACTGCAAATAGTTTAATTTCTGCCATTTTTCAACAATGTTTGATAGCCCTGGAATAGGAAGACAGACATACATATGGGAGTTTTATAAAAAGAGTTGAGCTCTGGGGTCAGGGACAGTTAGGAAAAGAGAGCAAGGACATGCAAGACTACTTAGGAAACCAAGAATAACAAAGCTAGCACCGAATTACAAATGCTAAAATTCTTAGCATAATTTCAAAGTAGCTTTGTAACTCCTAAAAGAGAAATACAATCATATAAAAAACTAAAGTACTACTAGTTAAAGTCTTGGTTGTGAGTGGGGCATTTCATTAAAAAATTACAATAGAATGATATTTTTTTAATCAGCAAAAATATATGCTGATAATTTATTTGATAAAGGTTAATTTTAGAAAAGGTTTTCACATACATGTATTCCAACTGTTAATACTCACCTGCTTTATTACTAAGCTTATATAAAAAAGTTTGGCGAGGGTCTGAGTGATCTCGACATGTCAGTTGCAAAAGTGAGCCTGATTTTTTCCATTTCTGCATAAACCAGAGACCTAGAGAGTCATATGTGATATGTAAGTATAAATGGAAATATATAGGATCATATGTCAAAAATATTAATTTCAAAAAGATGACACCTCCAAAATTAGCATTTTTGTGGGCTAACACATAATATTTGTAAAATTTTCCATGTTCTGGTTACATATAAACATGCCTGCATAGGTTAACTGTGGATTAATGGTGGTTGATAAAAAGTGCACTATTTCTGTATCATTCAGTAATAAAACAGATATTAGCATATGAAGAACAGATGTGGAAAAACTGCAACTTCAGACATATTTTTCGAGTTATAAAGAAGCGGAAGGAGAAAACCTTCAAACACAGTAGTAGATCCAAATGCTTAAACACTACGTTTTGAGTCTATGGATAATTACAAATAAGTTATGGTAGACTAAGTGCTAAAGAACCAATTCTTAGAGTGAAAAATTGCTTAATATTTTCTAATGATAACTGAATAAAGTTTCATATTTGATTGTATTTTTTATATTATCAATAACCAATATAAATTAAATAATTTATATTATGATATTTTTTATATTATCAATTAAGTATAACTTTCTCTTATGGAAATTAAATGAAATCTCAATCCCTCTGAAACTGGTTTATAAGACTATGGAATATTCATTTCACATTTCATTGCTTCCAATGTTATAGAGGGAAACGGGAAGAAAAGAGTGGGGAAAAAAACCTTTTAACTGATTAAATCTGATAGTTGGAAGAGTTTAGTAGAACCATTCTCACAATGGTGACCAAATGGCTAAATTACAAACCACTTTTTATTATCTAAGGGAAAATCCAAGCCAAACAAAAGATAAATCAAGTACCAAATATTTCTCCATGAGAATACACCAGTCAAAATTAGGATCTTAGCTTTCATTTTAACTTCTTTAGAAATCTTGAATTAATTTCTTAGGAAGTATATTTTTATATCTCTTTGTTGTTACCAAAGAGGCAACATTCTATATAAAGTTATTTTATAACTTCATAACATATTAAATATAGTGTATTTACTTGTTATCAGTTCAGCTAATGAAATTGCAAAATAGCTCATTTACCTGATAAACCACTAAAAATAGTTTAATGAACAAAAGGAAAAAAATGCTCTTGTGACTTGACAAATATCATCTCAATATGAAAATAATCATTTCTTGAAGTAATTTTTATCAATTTATTTCATGCATAAGAAAATGGAAAATTAGCTACATCTTTTGCTTCATAAAATTTCAAGTATGTGACAACTTGGCTCTAAAATAAACATGAGAAAATACTAAATACATATTTAAATCTTCTTCCAATGTCATATTTTTTGTATGGAACAATAAAACTTTTACCTGTATTAACAAGTGCACTGCTATTGTAGAGTGTACCAAGGTGAGGTCCAGAAAGAGACAGAAAGGTATGAAGTTTGTCAAGGTAATATTTAAACCTTGGCCTTGTAAGTACTGAACGAATTATTAAATTGCCCAGTGAATGTCCAATAAAGCTTTAAGAGAAAAAAAGTTATTTCTTCAGCATTACTTTTAAAAGCAAAAATCAAAGCTGATACACTGTACACAGATGTGAAATACTAAGAATTTGAAAATTTTCAATATCCTTTAAAATTATACTTTCATATTTTGAAATGATATATACTTTAAAGGAAAAAATGTGAGAATGTTATAATTATTACTGTTAAGGCATGACTTCAAAGGATATAATGAAATTATTCTTATAAAGAGCAACTTAAGAGAAATTATATATCTGTTTCTCTTATACTCTGGGCTGTACTTCAAAGTTGGGCCCTACTGTTGAACTAACAATATTTTTAAGGCACAGGTAAAAAAATATGTGCATTTTCCTATAATAAATCTAAGATCATACAAAAAGGTTAATGAATATTTAGGGAGCACCTCATTTTTATGTAATATTTTAATCAAAAGAGTATTCTTACCATTATTTTTTAATAGATAGTATGAGAATGCCTGGGGACAATTAACAGTGAAAGAAGACAGCCTGAAAGCCATCTAAACACTAGTTTACAGATAAATCTGGTGAGATGCTCAAGACAAACTTCCCGACCAAACTGAAGTCCCTAAAGCAGTGGGGTGGGAATTATGTGGGTACAATACCACATAGTAGCTAACAGTCTATGATCAACCAGATTGCCCTTTCTGAAAATAGTAGATTGTAACTGATAATCTAAAATAGGGAATAATTTTGTGGATGAATGAAAAAATTGAATATGTTATTTTCTCATTATAAAATAACAAATGAATAAAGAGAATACAAGATGACCATAGGAAATCTGGTAATCAAAAAAGTATTTTAAAATCCATAAATGAAAAGAAATAGAACAACCTTCCTCCTTCCAATATACCTGCATTTCTTCCCATATTTTAACAGAATTCTATTTTTAAAAAGCGATTTAAAGTAAAAATTGCTAATATGTCTTTTTAGTCCCTATACTTCAAACTGGAAACAAACTTTACAAAAGCTTACGGTATGCAGGGCCAGCTTCTTCCTCTAATTGGGATATAAATGTAATCAGCTTAATTCTACCCCCTTTGAAGTGGGAAGATTAGTTTTGCCTTTTCAATTCCTACTGGACTAGCAGAAACTAACACTTTTCTCTCTCCATTTCTTTTCACAATATCTAAGTAAATAATGAGAGACACTGATATCATCACCATGTCTTGCTTATGAAGAACTGACTTACATAACGGACAGCAGTCATAAAACTTTGAAAGTACTTTTTGTTTTACATACGAATATATCATTCACATAGCAAGTAATTCACCCACTTAATGTACACAATTCAATGTCTTTTAATACATTCAGAGTCAGAGTTGTAATCATCATTACAATAAATCACAGAATTTTTTTTACTTCAAAAAGAAATCTTATGCCCTTTAGTTACCAGCTCTAATCCCTTATCTTCTCTAGCCCTAAGAAATCACTAATCTTTCTATCTCTACAATATGCTATCTCTGAACATTTCATATAATAGTAATCACATAATACTGTCTTTCCCTAAAATCTTTTTAAAAATTTTAAATTGAGTTGTAGTCTATGTTTCATAATAGGACAACAGTACCACAGATTGTTTAGTTTTTCTATAATTCATAGACATTTAAAAATAAATTGTGTAATTTTGTAGAAGTTACCTTATTTTTGAAACTGTTAGACTATATATTTGGATATATTGTATTATTTCATCCAAAAGACGATCAGTCATGCTATCAAAATCAGCAAAAGTATCATTCTAAAATAAAACCAAAACAGACATATTCTGAAATAATGTATAATGACATGAAAAACTGAATATAAACATCATTTTTAATTAAGGTATTGAAACTACTGTACAGTTAGCCCAGAGAAGTCAGTAAAAGTACTATTCATTATATTAAAATAAGCAAAAAGGCAAGGTGTGATGGCTTATGCCTACATTTTAGAAGGGGAATAGGTTTAGTTTAGGAGTTTGAGACCAATCTGAGCAACAGTTGAGAATCCTATCTCTATAAAAGCAGAAAAAATAGCCAGGCATGGTGGGGGGCTCCTGTAATCCCAGCTACTTTGGAGTCTGAGGCAGGAGGATTGCTTGAGCCCAGGAGTTTGAGGTGCAGGGAGCTATGATACTGACACAGCACCCCGACTTATGTTCACCCTTAAGAGACAAGGTGATGGAACAAGACCTCGTCTCAAAAAAACAAACCAAAACCAAACAAACCAAAACCAAAAATAAAAATTAAAAGAAACATACACACAAAAGGGAAAATAGTGAATTTCTAGGGAGAAAAGGCTCAGAGTTCTTAATAGCATTTGCTTTTAGTTATATATTATTTGGCCCACTACCAGTATAAAACATAAAGATTCCATTAAATAAATACTGGTGTAGAAATGTGAAATTCTAGAAATACAACACATGTGAAGACAACAGCTTGGCAGTAAAAATGTACAGCATACATATTTCCTTTGGATATAAACTTATGTTTACTTTCATAGAAATCAGAAAAATTATTTCTACTAGCACAGGCATTTTGTAGTAAGCAAACATTTAGGTAGAAACTGGTACAAAATGTTTGTTTCCACTGAAAACAGTGCCATATTGTACCTGATTTCTCTCAGACATAAGAAAATCAATTCTTCCCCCAGGCAGTCCAAGTTCAATATAAGTTTTTACTAATCGGAGATCTGCACTATTACCTAGAAAATGAAAAATCATTTTTAAAGGATGAGATAAAGTAAAGGTACTAAATGTACTCATACACTTCTATAGTTTTTGGAAAAAAGTTTATGGCCTATGACATTTATAAAAATATTTCAGACAATGTGCTCTGAAGTAAAGAGGTCTCAATTTTTATGTGAAAGCTGATTTCTATTAGCCAGACAATCTCATTCAACAGTTTGTTTCTTAGTAAATTTTGATCACATTGATGTTTCACTTTTCTATCTAACAATGTATTTGTTTACTGAAGTGTTATTACATCATTTTGGTGACTTCTGGCTACACTATTTATAAATGACTTACCATTACCATTTTGGGTGATCATTTGAAAAACTGCTGAACGCATCTCAGATTTGTATTTAATCTCTTGACTTCCCTTTAGTGGTACTGGTACAGAAAAGTAAAAATCTATTTGAATATCTAAGATAGTTCTGTTAACACATGTAATGAATAACTCAAAAGATATATGAATTTTTGATAAAGACATAAAATACAAGGGGTCTTCAGGAAGTTCATGGAAAACGTGTATTATGAAAAACATGCATGGACTTCAAAATATTTTGCACCAAAATAAACTCACACTAATTTGTTATAATGTGTGTGAACAGGATCTGGTTTGAGGGACTAAGCAGGAAAAGACATTGGTTTGAAAAGAACACCTCTCAGAGCAACGTGGATTCTGCTACAACTAAAGCAAGAACAAACATCAAATTTGAGGTGACGCATGGACGGATGCATGAAGAATGGTGGAACCACTGATGGCACACAAACATTTTATGGGAGTAACACCACCCAAAATCAGTAGTTTACAAATGGGTAACTCATTTTAAGAGGTGATGAGATGATTTTGAAAATAAAGCTCACAGTGGCAGATCATCCACATCAATTTGATAGGAAAAATTTTATCTTGTTTGTGCCCTAATTGGAGAGGACCAACTATTAACAGCACAAACAATACCCAACACCTCAGACATCTTCATTGGTTTAGTTTATTGTCACCCTGACTGAAAATTAAAGTTGAGCAAACTTTCCACTCAATAGGTGCCCAAACTATTGCACCTCGCTCAGCTGCAAACGAATAGAGCTTTCGGTGGAAATTTTAAATAAGTGGGATCAAGATCCTGGAGCACTTCTTTCAAGTGGCTTTACCAGTACAACCCTGAAGACCAGTATAACCCCTAATCAAAACAACTGGCTATCAAGAGGTGGGTGTGGCTCAGTGAAAGCCAAAGTGCAGAGGTCACATCAAGTTTTTTTGGAGGATGCTAGAGGCATCTTGCTGTTGATTTTCTGGAGGGCCAAAAAATGATAACATCTGCTTATTATGAAAGTGCTTTGAGAAAGTCAGCCAAGGTTTTAGCAGGAAAACATCCAGGAAAGCTTCACCAGAGTTCTCTTCAACCACCACAAGGCCCCTGCTCACTCCTCTCATCAAACAAGGGCAATGTTGTGACACAGTTTCAGTGGGAAATATTTGGCATCCACCACAGAGTCCTGACTTGTCTCCTGACTTCTTTTTGTTTCATGATTTTTTTTTTTTTTTTTTTTTTGCAGTTTTGGTTGGGGCCAGGCTTAAACCTGCCACCCCTGGTATATGGGGCTGGCGCCCTACTCCTTTGAGCCACAGGTGCCACCCCTTGTTTCATGATCTTAAACAATGTATAAAAGGCATTCAATTTTCTTCAGTGTAAAAAAGACTGCACTGACATGTGAAGACAACAGCTTGGAAGTAAAAATGCACAACATATATGTTTCCCTTGGATATGAACTTATGTTTACTTTCATAGAAATCAGAAAAAATATTTATACTAGCATAGGCATTTTGTCGTAAGCAAACATTTAGGTAGAATCTGGTACAAAACATCTGTTTCCACTGAAAACACTGCCATATTGTACCTGATTCCTCTGGTTAAATTCCAGAACCCTCAGTTCTTTACAGGTGAACTAAGTGGCCAGTTCTATCACTTACAAAAAGTATCATGAACTAGATAAAGAGGATGCTGAGAAATAAAATTTTTGCTTTCTAAATCTATTTTTTTTCTATGAACTTTCTGAAGTCTCCTCATATGTGAATATAAAAATAATTACCTTTAAAAATTAGTGGATTTTTAGCTAATTTCTTTGGTTTACTGGCAATATCAACATACCGTTATCAATTGTTGAATTTTTATTTTATTTTACCAAAATTTACCCTTTAGATATTTCATAATTTTGCATTGATGGAGATAACAGTTTTATTCCTGATTTTATTTAACATTAAAAAATTATTTCAGAATATTACAGGGGGTACAAATGCTTTGGTCACATAAATTGCTTTTGTACAGTTTGAGCCAAGTTATAAATTAAGCATAGTTTTAGAATGTATTTGAGTTTGATTACTTTAAGCAATGTTCAAGTCTTTTTTAGCAGAAAGGTTAAATAAAACTACATAAGATCCACCAGGACAAGAAAACATACTGAGTTGCTATGGGTTACATCACTAGATGTCACATACCATCTAAACCATGCACACAGACAATGAGATGTACTCCATCCTCAGAACCATCCTCTTCTTCCATGCTAAAATAAGGGACTGAGGATGCCAGCAGAGGAACATCACTGTACATGAACCCAGGGAGTTTAAGTTGCTTCAATTCTTCTTTTGCCTGAAGGAAGCTGAAGTAAAATATTATGAAAGATAGCCTTTACTAGCATCTTATTCAGCTTTTAGAGCCAAAAAGATAATCTCCTCAATTTAGAGAATTGCAAAGGAAGAAACTTAACATTAGGTTTTAAAATCACGAACACATGTGGCATCAAATGATTTAGAAATCAGAAGGTAATTTTCTTTACTACTTTTAGTACATCTTCTAGTCAAATACAATGAAAATTTAAACTCTAGATCACTTAAAAATATTCTTTTGAACTTAAAACCAACTAAGAAAACACTAGGAGTGGAGTTATGCTTTCTGCACCTATTTAATATTGCACGTATAAAAGAGCTGGGAGAAGCACTGGGAAGGTGACAACTTGACATTTGTTGTGTCATCAAATCTTATCCTCTTTGCTTCTTTTTATTTCAGATAAATGGAAGGGAAGGAGCTATTCTACAAAATGTAACAATAAAAATGGTAGGTATAGTACCTATTACAGAAGATTTAGTTAATTTGTCTTTTTTCTAAAAACACCAATAAGAAGGAGTGGAACAAAAAGGAGGATATGTGACTGAATAAAATTAGTGGCATACACTGGTGGAATAACTGATAAATCCAAACAACCTGGGACTTGTAACATACACATTTGTGAACCATTTAACATTATGTTATTTGTACTGATAAAAGTGAAACTGAGAAAAGCTGATGCACACAAACTGTGTAGGATACACCGGGTGAAAACACAAAGGCTACTGCTTCCCGATGGCTCAGAGAGTCTGAGGTACCCGAACGTGGTATCAACCTTCAGCTTAGCCTATTGTTACTTTACTGGTTTCACTAGCTTTAGGCTTTAATGATCTTCATTTTTATGTATTTACTGAATAATCCGAGAATTGTAAAAAATCTACTGTACACACGTCTGGATCTGTCACTCCAGAGATTATGCTTCAGTCTGCGCTGAGACAGTAGAATATTTTAAAAACCAGCATATACTCGTAAGCCTATATAATCTGGTCCATGAAACCTCAGTTCTGGAAAACACTGATTTAGCCAAGGCAATCAGGAACTAGTAGGTTTAAGAAGTTTCCATGAATATTTTATTCATTCATCTCATATTGTCTTTATTTCCTAGATGAACCCATAAAACTTAGTTTTTATCTGAGAATTAATGGGAGAGAAATGAGATACTGATGAAAAAAAGGTTTAACCTCAATTATTCCATATTTCTACTACAAAACTACTAATAGAAAATTTTTAACAAGAATGTGTAGCATTTAGAACCGGACAATTATTTGGGAACTACAGGTCTGTCTGTCCAAGGGTATACTGCATTCAAGTCTCCATTTTACATAGCTACTCAAAGCAGCACCTTTTGTATTACAGAAACTGGAAAACAAAATAGACATTAATTATGATGTTCTACAGACTATCTGTATATTTAGTAGCACATACTATTGTGCCCCATTACTTACGCTTGTATCTGAGGTTTTGGTGAATTTTCATACCAGGAAATTGAAGAAATGACGTTGTCAGAAGTACTGCTCGGCTGTTTTGTAATGGCATCCAATTTACTTTTAGAAGAATATTTAACACTACAAGGAGACTCTCGTGGTGCAGAAGGAAAAGATAAACAACCAGAAGTACAGACAGTAGGCATATTTATACCATCCCTCAGATAGTCACTATTTACTTTTTCCGATTTTATAAGTCTTTCTTCTGCTAGTGTACCTCTGCTTGTATAGTAAGCTTCTATTGTTCCATCCAAAGCTGAATAATCTGTTTCTTCATAATACCCATTTTGAACCATTTTTTGGTCCTGCTCTTCCTCCTCATCCTCTTTACTCTGTTCCTGCTGAAGATTACTAACTTTTTTTTCAGTAGTTTCCTTCTGAGGGCTAACTGAATTGCTGTAGCTAACTGCACATGTGTCAGAAGTATCTGTACTGCTTTGAGAACCAAAATAATTTTCCACAAGCCCTTGCTTTACTATATCAGTACTGGCTAAAAAAGGGTCACTTGTGCCCAGAAGAGTTTCGCTTTCAACTGCAGGGACTTCTGAATATATCTGTTGGAGATGTAATGCATCACTATTTTTCTCTTTCACAGTTCTATCTTCACTAATTTCTATACTAGTAGAAATAGAACCTGAAACGACACAAGGAGTGCCTAAATAAATCAGGTTTGAATCTAATGCAACTGCTGTCCCTGCAGAGTTATTAGGTTTATCAGGACCCTGGAAGCCCATACACATAGTGTCCAAGCTAGGTTTGGAGCTGCAACTACTTTTCACATCCCTGGAAGTGTCTTCATCTGAAAAAACAAATTGTAAAGAGTCTTTAGTGCCTGAATTTAAAGAATGTATTGCTAAAGTTTCATTGTCCAAATGCCCTGAAAATACAACACTCTGCTGTTGCAGAATAATACTTGACTTTTTAGTATCATCACCTTTTGGCAAATCAATGGTTCCCAGATTTAATACAGTTTTGCTATCACTTAGATGGCATTCGGATACAACACATTTCTTAGAATTTTCATCAGGTGACAGTTCATCATCAGAAGGAAGAGAGTTTATGGATGTCAAAGATGACTGTATTTCACTTAAAGCACTTGTACTCTCAGTGCAATGGCTCCCTAATGAAAATTTTACATTATAATCAGGTTTCATCAAGATCTGAGGAAATAATCTTTCATTACTGTAAAGTCCTTGCCCCTGCACAGTTTCAAAGACTATGTCAGGGTTTGGGTGTGTTGCGAAAGAACTTGGTTCACTTTCAACACCTGAGTCTGAAAATCTAGATGAGGCATATGTGGCATTAATATCTGGTAACTTAATTGCATCTCCACTTACTACAACATGATATTCTTTTGCAGAAGGAGCAGGTAGATTACTTCTCAATTTAGCTAATGATTCTCCAATAGAACGACACTTTGCTTCTTGCAAAGCTTCCTTTTCAAGTGTTATTTCTATAGATTTAGATTTACCATTGGATTCTAAGGACTCAAAGCTGGGTAGTAAATTATCCACAAATATTTCATCTTGTTGAAGCTCTGTCCAAGGTCCTATTTTAACAGTTATTTTCTCTCCACTGAAAGGATCTTTATTATTGGGCTTTACTTCAATTGTTCTAACTCCCAAAGATGGGGATGTTTGATGATCATGGCACTCGTCTGATGAACTTCTGGATGCCAGATTATGTTCCATTTGTGTAATTTCACTATCATCCTGGGAGATATCAAGTTTACCTGAAATGGACAAATTTGCACAAAGATTTAGGTTGCCAGAGTTCAAAGGATCAAACTGGTCTGGTTGCATATTTTCAGTATCTGGAGACTTTAGTTCAGTTCTCTCTGTATTAGATGGCAAATAGCTAGCTTCCTTTTGACTTGTCTGTCTGATGTAGGTCTTTGGGTCAAAATTATATCCACATATTGTGGGATTGAGACCTTCCTTCTGACTATGTGAAGGATTGCCTTCACAGCATTTAGTGAGATCATTTGATGCTGTATTTTTCAAACATTTGTAGCCTACCAAAACCACAGAATCCTTAGAGTTCTGTTTTATTAATTTTTTTGTGTTTTCAGATTTCATTGTTTTCATAAGCTTAGTAACCTTAACCTTGGATTTATTTGTTTCTTCATTCTTTCCTTTTAGAGATTTTGTTAGCTGCTTTTCACCTTCTGTATACCAAATATTGGAGGCACCAGCAGGTATGATTTTCAACTCTGGGCTAGAAACTGCTGCTACAGAGCTTTCTTCAGTCTCATATTTATCCATTTTACTGGACTCTGATCTTGGAAGATTCTGAATTCCCATCCAGGGTGCATCTAAGTCTTTTATCCAAAGAAAAAAAGATTCATGTTTAAACATAGTGTGAGAACTCATATGATTAAGACTACTTTTTCTAACTATTACTTTCTAATGTTCTCAAAAATAAATAAAACTACAGGGGAGAAAAACTGTTCCACATTAGGGAACAGTTTTATGTATGTTAGTAAGAATGTACTGAAAACTATATACATAGCTTGTATATTTTAGTTAGATCATACTTACCATCAATAACTGAATCTAAATACCTATCTTCAAAGATTATAGGTAATGAATTGAGATCTCCATCTAATTCACTACATTCAATAGGTAGGGGTGGAAGAGAACTGCAGAAGGAAGTATTTTTGATAGCGGTGCACATCTGTAGATGACTCTGAGCACTGAAAAATATTTCTTAAGTCAGATTATAATTAAAAATAAATTATACCCAACACTACTTTACAGATTCCACTCTTTCCCCTTCCCCCTATTGTTCCTATCTCCCTTCCTCAAGACACAGTCTCCTTATGAAAAAGATGCTTGGGCAGAGATAAAAACTGGTAAAATGAAAATTATGAGTTTTTGAAAATAAATTACTAAACTAAAATTATGGATTGTTAATAAATTAGTCATTACATTCTTCTATACTTTGTTATTTCAAGTGAGTCTCTATGCTTAATGTCTGAACTTCCTAATCTGCTACAAATAGCATATTGGAGAAATACAAAAGCGCAAATGCAAGGCAGGCACGTGGCTCACACTTGTAATCCTAGCACTCTAGGAGGCTGAGGTGGATGGGTTGCCTGAGCTCAGGAGTTCCAGACCAGCCTGAGCAAGAGAGAGATCCCATCTCTAAAAATAGCCAGGTGTTGTGGAGGGTGACTGTAGTCCCAGCTACTAGGGATCACTTGAGCCCAAGAATTTGAGGTTGCTGTGAGCTATGACACTACAGCACTCTACTGAGAACGATAAAGTGAGACTCTGTCTCAAAGGAAAAAAAAAACCAAAACAACGAAGTTCAAATGCCTGATTATTTGGTAATAGTGCTGGGAAAAAAATGTATCTCACTGTTATTGCTTTACTTAAGATATACTGAAAAATAAAATTAACAGCTATTTAAAACAGTTAAAAAAACTTTTCTTATGGAAAATTTCAAATAAATCAAAGTAAACAGAATATGAAAACATCCCAGGTACTCATCATCTATCTTTGAATTAACATTTGTTCCCCCCCCTCCTTTTTTTTTCTTTTTTTTTTTTTGAGACAGAATCTCACTTTGTTGCCCTTGGTAGAGTGCTGTGGCAGCCTAGCCTACAGCAACCTCAAACCCTTGGACTCAAGTGATCCTTTTGCCCAGCCTCCCAAGTAGCTGGGACTACAGGCACCTGCCACAATGCCCAGCTATTTTTAGGGACAGGGTCTCGTTCTTGCTTAGGCTGGCCTCAAACTCCTGAGCTCTAGCAACCCACCTGCCTCAACCTCACAGAATGCTAGGGTTACAGGCGTGAGCCACCACGCCCAGCCAGCATTTGCCCTTCTTACTTTATCTGTACCTTAAGACTCACTACATACCCCAATGTCTACTATCATTTAAAGTTTTTTTTTTTTGGAAGTATAATTTAAATGCATTAAAATATAAAAATCTTAGCTCTATAATTTTGTCAAATGGATACATAATATAGAATATTTCCTCTACTCAGAGAATTCCCCCACATCTTTCCAATCTTCCAGCCCAAATCAATGTCAAGACACTACTGTCCTTTTTTCTCTTAGTTTGCTTAGTTTTGTTCTGGAATTTCACATAAATAGAACAATACAGTATTTACTTTGATGTCTAGCTATTTTTGCTCAGCATAATGTCCTCATAATATTTTTTAAAGTCAAAGAATACCAGATCTAAATATACTCAGTAGGAAAGATGGAAGGCATTTATTGGAGGTATTTGGACAATTAATCATTTGCACTGCAAAAGGCAGTACCTATGAAAATCCGTAATATGATGAAAAAAAGATGAATGAAGAGATGCTGACTGTGAAAATAAAGACAGAGCAAGACAGCCAAATGGAAGGCTGGAGCCAGAGACACATGGGACTCCCAGGCTACGGTAGCTCTGATAAAAGGGAATGGAGTGCACTGTGCATTATGCTTCTTTACATGAAAAGTATCGAGTTTCATGAAGTAATTCTTCAGATTAAACTCTATTTGATTAGAAAGGAGATTTCTGAACTTTAAATTCCTCTAATTCATTTTCCTGTTAATACTGTATGTTGTGTCACTAATAAATTCTGACATAGAGATCTTAAGTGAAAGGATATAAAATCATTTTGAGTTTATACTACTCACTGCAGTTCCTGGTATGCAATGGCAGCTTCTCTCGGGTGTTCAAAACAAAAGAATGCCTCAGAAAATCTGCGTACCTAGAAAATGCCAAGAGAGAGTATTAGTAACACAGCACATTTAAAAACTCAATCTGGCACAGGATGGTAGGGAAAGAAACCACCCCTATGAGAATTAAACTCCCCTTCTTCCACTTCAGTGTTGCCAAAGCATTTATTTTTGTACTGCATGAAATAGAAGAAATAACAGAATCTAGAGTGAGAGATTTAGGTTTGCACTTAGTATCTTATTTATCCTCCTTAAACACAAAGACTGTCTTATTTGCCATTGCATCCTCAGGACCTGGCCCACCCAACACACTCTGCAACTCCACTGGACTATGTGCCTGGCATCCAAGCATGGGCCAGCTGAACTGAGTGACTTACTAGCATTGTGACATTAGGCATTTAACCTCTGAGCTTCAGATGACTCATTTTTAAATTATACTTAACACTTATCCTATGTATAAGGTTATTATGAAGAACGGTATAGAATGTGACTGCAGTCTGTAATCTGGAAGTATACAGTATATAAACTATTATAATTGCCTTTATAGCATTCACCACATTTTGCCTTAAAATAGTTGTATATGTGAAACATCTCCCCTATTTTTTAGAGTAGGAACTATTTTAATGACCATGTATCTTGGCATGTTACAGAAGCATTTAGTAAATACTTAATCTAGCTGGATATTTCTTTTATATTTATATTTTAATATTTTCATTTTTAATTATGAAAGGAAAGGCTCTCTCAGCCTCTGGAACAATGTTAAGCAACAGAGATGAAAAAGATGTCTTTTTCAGTGGACAGTTACAGAGCAGGGAGAGAAATTATATCACATCTTGAAATTATATCTAAGACTTTCGTAAAGAAAAATATGACCTAGGATTCTTTGGTTTTAAATATACAATGAATTAGGTATGTATTTTACTTGTCATCAAGACTGGTCCGATGAACTAACTTACTTACTTAGTTACTGACTTACGTTCAGTTAGAACTGACTTACGTGTACTAACTTCTTTGTCTAAGCTGATGAGCCTGGGTCTTCGGAGGAACAAGTCAACAAGGAGATTGGGAAAGGAAAATATGACTCATCAATGGGAAGGATGCAGTCTGTGTCTTTACTTTCAAATGCTGTTCAGTTGCCTCTTCTTTCTCTCTAACCTAATGGAAAGGTGAGAAAAAATACTGGCCTATCTGCCTCTCTATCTATTAGAGATGTTTTCCCTGAAGGCTACAAAGTGTAGGGAAAAACTGCATATTTAAGTTATCTGAATTCTTGCAGCTGCAGCTGGGAGTATAAAACTGGCTGGTTTCTTATTCCTCTCTACCTTCCCTAAGGCCCACAATAACTATCCTCTCTCGATAGCATTCTCCTAAGGTCTATGCTGAGAGTTTAATTTTCATATTTTAAACTGTATAATAACTCTATAGAGTATATATATTCATTTACTAAGTGAGGAAAATGAGGCAGAAAGAGGTTAATTACTTGGCAAGGATAAGATAGCTAGGAAGTGATAAACCTGGGATTCAAATAAAAAATTGAGAAACTCTAAAATCTTGCACTCCAGACTGCTTATCATTTCCTTTCTGTATTAAGGATCTCTGCTACCAGACGATCTTTCCATTTTTCTGTGTCCTCATATGAACTTCCCTTTCTAATTGTCTTTCACTATAATTATCTGGCTGCAGCAATGTGTCATGAATAAACCTAGTAACTGTAGTGTGTGGCCGTAACTGAGGTGTGACTGCCACCTGATGGAAATACAGCTAATTTCAGGCAAAAGACATATACAGAAAAAACGTTAAATTTACAAATTTAAACTGTGAATATGAGAAATATATATTATTGCTTTGGTATAAAAAATGAGTTATGTGTGTACTTTATATATATTATTGCTTTGGTATAAAAAATGAGTTATGTGTATACTTTATCTTTTTAAATTTACTTATTTTGCAATAGCAAATGTTCAAAATTAAGCAAAGAGCTAAAAGGGAAGAAAATCTCTGAGTAAAATAGGTATTTATTAATGCTTTATAGTTAAATACTCCTTTATTTGTGCATAACCTAATATGTTATTCTAATTGCTAACATAGTTATTTATTATAATTTTACAGTGTGCATCCAGACTAGATACTTTTATATAAAATTTTTTTTTTTTTTTTTTTTTAAACAGACTCTCCCCCTCAGTTTCCCTGGGGTAGAGTGTCACAGCTCACAGAAACGTTCAACTCTTGGGCTCAAGTGATTCTCTTGCCTCAACCTCCTGAGTAGCTGGTACTATAGGCGCCAGCCACAATGCCCAGCTATTTTTAGAGACAGGGTCTCACTCTTGCTCAGGCTGGTCTAGAATTCCTGAGCTCAGGCAATCCCTCTGCCTCAGCCTCCAAGAAGGCTGGGATTACTACAGGACTGAGTCACTGCAACCAGCCACAGATTCTAATTTTGAATGCAGGGTCTGTATCTGAGAGATTATAATAATCTACAAAGGTGTCTCACAAATGTTACTGAACAGATGTTAAGTCCTTGCATTATACTCACAGCAGAAAACCATAAAGAACTGTTATTACATAAAGCTGATTTATATTTACTATTTGATATAATTCTACAAATTTTAAGTATTTGGTTTCCCAGTCCACAGCACATTAAAAGAAAAATTAAGCAAAGGAAAATGAAGCACTCTAGAGGTAAGTGTACATAGGCAGTTATAAGAAATGATGAGAACCTGATGCTGAAAAAGTCCCCCTCTCCCACCTCCCCCCAAACTCCTAAGATCATCCCTATGAAAAAGGACACAAAAGAAATTAAATTAATATAACCTTGGACCTTTTAATGGACGATCAAATACTCATTTGGGGGTGGAACCTGCAGCCTTAAGGAGACATGTGGCCTTCCTGGCCCTGACTCATTGGTTTCCTTCCCAGAAAGCAGTGGCTACCCATTAAAACTTCTGGATCTGCTAATTTTCATGGCAGCTTTGACGTGAAAATTTCAGCACTTTCTCCAGGCAGATACAATCAACTCCAAGGCGGGTAGCCCCAATCTCCCTTCCTATTCTTGCTGGAGGAATGCTCTTACTCAGAGCATAGCCTATCCCTATTAATCACTTGGAGAATTTTAACCTCTACTTAAAGTATGACAGAGAAATTGGCATGAGACATGCCCTCCTTCTGAAAACAACCATTAACACTGTACAAAATACATTTAGCAACTGTTTCAAGCACTGAAGAATTTGCACTAGACATGTAGGAAACCAACTGGCAATCAAGAGATGTAAGCACTCAACAGAAATAGACTCCAAGAGAAACCAGATATTAGAATTAGCAGAGAACTCAGATTTTTTTTAAATTAAATCATAGCGGTATACATTAATGCATATACAAGGTTACAATGTGCTGATTTTATATACAATTTGGAATGCTTACATCAAACATAACCTTTACTTCACTTTCTTAATTATTGTGTTAAGCTATTTATGCTCTACACTTAATAGATTTGACATGCACCCTTGCAAAATGTACCATAGGTGTGGTCCCACCAATAACCCTCTCTCCATCCAACACTTTAAAGTAATGAACATTATTTTTTTAAAGATGTTTTAGGTTTATAGAAAAATTGATCATAAATAACAGAGTTACCACATAGACCCTCCTCCCCACCCCACCCCACCCCGCCCCCTGCAGGTTCCCCTGTTTACATCTTGTGTTAATGTGGTAAATTTGTTACAAACAATGAGCCAATAGTGATATGTTACTATTACCGTATATACTCAAGTATATACGGTAACTAAACCCCATACTTTACATTAAGGTTCACTCTTGGTGTTGTCCAATCTGTGGGCTTTGAAAAATGTGTAATGACATGTATCCATCATTACAATATCATACAGAATATTTTTACTGCCCTAAAGACCTGTGTTCCACATATCTGTCCCTCCTTCTACCCTCCCTCCAACCCCCTAAGCACCTAGCAGTCACTGAGGTTTTTACTATCTCCATAGTTTTCCTTTTTCATGTCATACAGTTGAAATCAGATAGTTTATTTTGCCTTTTCAGATCAGCTTCTCTCAGTCTGTAATATGCTTTCAAGGTTCCTTCATGTCTTTTCATGGTTTAATCGATCATCTCTTTTTATTGCTAAATAACATTACATTGTATTAATATAAAAGTTTTTTAATATATATATATATATAGTCATCTATTGATGGATATCTTGTTTGCTTCCCAGGTTAAGTAATAATAAATAAAACTGCTATAAACATTGATGTGTGGGTTTTTGCGTGGACATAAGACTTCAACTCATTTGGCTAAATACTAAGAAGTGTGACAGATTAAAGAGTAACTGGCCTTCCAAAGGGGCCATCCATTCTGCACTTCCACCAGCAGTGAATGAGAGTTCCTATTGCTCCACATCTTGCAAACATTTGGTGTTGTCAGTTTTGGATTTTAGCAATTGTTACAGGTGTACAGTGGTGATCTCAATGTTTTAATTTGTACTTTCCTAATAATGTACGATAAACTGGGTATCTTCTTTTCCCCATATGGAAGGCTAGAGAGGGCTGGAGTTGGATATTTCCCTTCCCTCAGGTCAGCTAGGCTAATTTTCATTGAGGTGTGTCTTGCTGTTAAGGACAGAATATTCTGGGATGTATTTCAAAATAGCTACATTCCCTCTCCCCTGGCCAGAAGGGATTTTCTTCAATCTTCACTGTGAGAACCTGGTACTGTTGTGAAGGTAAAAGTCATGAAAGTTACGGGGACTGTTCTACTCCTTGAGTTTTTGACTCGTTTATCCATACTGTGCATCCAGAAATTCATCAGTTAAGTTTTCCTGCCCCCACAGTGGCTCCAGTGGTGGTTTTTGTTCATTATTGTTTGATCCATTAAAATGAGATTTTCTATAATTGCTTATTTGATTCTCCAATTAGGGAGACAGCAGTTTTTCTGTGAATTTCATTTTCTGATAGAGCTAAGAAGAGTTGTGGCTATTCAGCTTGTTCATCTTTTTTCTTGTTAGGATGGGAGTGTGTTGACTTCTAAAACTATTTTATGCTAGATTGGAAACTGAAGGCCAAGCAAGTATTAATACTTTTAAACAATGTCTATAAATTGCCCAATTATGCAAAAAAAGTTGATCAGAACAGGTAAACAGAAAGAAAATTTCATTAGAAAAAAGAAACTCTTATTAACAAAAGAGAGAAAACAAATGGGAACTTAGAAAGTAAAATGTATAATATCTAAACTGGAATTTTACTAGATGAGATTAAAGGGCAGATTAGATACTACAGAAAAAAAGATAATGAACAGGAAGGTAGAATAACAGAAATTATTCAATCTGAAGAACATGGAGAAAACCAGTCACCTTTGAAATATTCTCCTGGAAACCTATGCTGCAACACTAGTTCCTAGTCCATACTTCAAAGCAATTTTGGAACTCTTTCTGGCCGTCAGATTTGTTGTGTGAGGCCTAACAATTAAGTTTGAGAACTCCTTCTAGAAAAAGTGCTACACACCTCAGTGCTGAATATCACTAGAGTCACCTTTGAAGCACTCCCCCTGGAAAGTTATGTACCGATGTCTACACCTAGTCCGTACTTCAAAGCTCTTTTTCTAGGATGAATTTGCAAACTTGTCAGACCTCATATGATGACAACTCTGATGACCATTCCAGAGAAAGAGTTCAAAAAATTACTTTCAAGGATGGACTAGGTGCTGGCATTGGTGCATAGCTTCCCAAGGTTGGCACTTCAAAGTTCACTGTAGTGATATTCAGCAATGAGGTAGGTAATGCTTTTTCTAAGATGAGTTTCTGAACTTAACTGTCCAAACTTGTAGAATCCCTTTTATTTGGCCCTTTAGAAGTGACTGATTTTTCTTTCCATTCCATTTTTTTTTTTTTTTTGGTAAAGATCAGGTCTCACCCTGCTGCCCAGGCTGAAGTGTGGTGGCTTAATCATAGCTCATTGTGACTTTGAACTCATGGGCTCAAGGTGATCTTCCCAAGTATAACTGACCTTTAATAAGACTTCTAAGAAAGAATTCTATAAAACAGAAGTATTCAATTTATTACAATACAGCAAAAGTAATGAAACAGAAAACAAAACACACATGGGAGATAATAATACTGAACGTTGATTCTTTAAAAGGACTAAAAAAATGACAAACTTCTAGTCAGACCATTCAAGAAAAAAGAGTGAAGGCACAAATAAATAATATTAGGAATAAACCATGGAAGACACTACTGACATTGCAGATACAAAGAGGACAACTGAAGCATATTATCAACTATTTGATGTCAATAAATTTAAAAGCTCATATTAAACAAACTCTTAGGAAAATATAATTTATTAAAATGATTACAAAGGTAGTATCTCCATTAATATTGTACCATTCTAATACAATCATTATAAAATATAATATAATATAATATAATAATGTAGATTATATTATACATAATTCAAATATACGTAATACATATTATTATATACAGATTATCCATAAAGTTCATGTGCACTTTTAAACACAAACTTTATGGATATCCTGTATATAATACAATTATAAACCCAATTATATATTTAATACAAATATAAATCCAAACTGAAGGATTCAGTCCACACCATTAGATTTATGAAACTAAAGGCCAATACTTCTGAAAAAACACAAAGTCATAAAAGACAAAGCAATGATAATGAATTATTCCATATTAAATGATTCTAAATAGACATGAAAATTAAATATAACACGGGCCCTGAATTTGATTCTGGGAAAAGGAAAAAGCTATCATATAAAACATTATTGATAAAATTTAATTTAAGTTGATAAAATTTAAATAGAAATCATTCATTAAATATCAGAACTATATCAACATAAAATTTTCTAAAGTTGATCACTATACTTTGGTTAAGTAAGAGAATGTCCTTGTTCTTAGGAAAGGCAAGCTGAAGTATTCAGCGATAAACAGTAAATACTACATCTGGGGAGGAGGGGCAAGATGGCTGACTGCAGCCAGCTTTCGACAGAAGCTCCCATCTAAAGGGAAGGATAATGACCAGAAAGTACTCAATAAAGCTGAAGACTGGGAGCCGAGCTGAGGGAGAAGAGTGATAACTGCATGTCACCTCTGCTGAGGCAAGCTGTGACTCCAAGAAAGCAAATTTCAGCTGAGACTTCAACCCAGAGTCACTGATCCAAAAGGATGGAACAAAGACCAGCTGAATACAAGACAAAGCCACCTAACCCCTCCACACCAAGCAGGTCCCTAGAGCTTCAGGCTGTAATACTGTACGGGTCCTTTCAAGCTGTAGGGGGAAAAGCTATAGTCACCAGTCTCAGATCCTTGGCAAAGGGCTGGTTAACCACAACTCTAGGAGCCCCGAATCTAATTTCACCTTACCTGCCCATTTAGCCAAATGGTGAAAAGTAATCATGGGGTGGAATCAGTGGGAAAACACTGGCAATACGAATAATCAGAGTAGATCAACTCCACCAAGAAATGACAAAACAGACACACCAGATGATCCCATTCATAAACAAATGGCTGAGATGTCAGAAATTGAGTTCACAATTTGGATGGCAAATAAAATCAACAGAATGGAAGTAAAGATGAAATTAGAATTTCAAGGAATAATTCAAAAGTTGCCTCAAGAATGCAATGAATTCAAAGACAAAATCACCACAGATTTTGACACTTGGAGGCAAGAACTTGTAGCCCTCAAAGATCTGGGAAATACAGCAGAATCCCTCAGTAACAGAATAGAGCAGGCAAAAGAAAGAATCTCTGACATTGAAGACAGAGCTTTTGAATGCTCCCAAATATTCAAAGGGAAGAGAAGTGGAGAGCAAAAACAGACCATTCCCTGAGAGAACAGTGGGAACATTCCACAAGAGCAAACATTCGCCTTATAGGATTCCCTAAAGGAGAAGAGGTTGCTTTGAAAGAGCCAGATGCTCTACTCCAACAGATAATAGAGGAGAACTCCCCAAACATGGCAAAATATTCTGAAAGTAATAGACAGTTTCAGAACCCCAGCACTACTCAATCCAAATAAAACATCTCCTAGACACATTATAATTAACTTTGCCAAAGTCAATATGAAGGAGAAAATTATGCAAGCAGCCAGATGTAAGAAAACCATAACCTACAAGGGGAAGAATATTAGAATGACTGGAGATCTCTCTGCTGAAACCTTTCAAGCTAGAAGAGGATGGTCATCGACCTTTAACCTTCTAAACCAAAATAACTTTCAACCCAGGATCCTGTATTCAGCTAAACTGAGTTTCATTTATGATGGAGAAATTAAATACTTTAATGACATTCACATGTTGAGGAAATTTGCCATAACTAAACCAGCTCTCCAGGATATTCTAAGACCCATCCTCCACAATGGCAAGCTCAATGCTCTCCCACCAAAGTAAACTCATTCAGAAACTTTTGAGCAAACTCCAACTTCCACAGTGGCAAAAGGATTAAAAATATTCACTGGACTTTTGAAAAACTTGATACTCCAAATACTACCAGGCTTATCAATACCCTCAATTAACGTGAATGGCTTAAACTGTCCTCTAAAGAGGCACAGGTTGGCTTACTGGATATAAAAGCTCAGGCCAGGTATCTGCTGCATACAAGAATCTCTCACCTTAAAAGATAAATATAAACTCAGGGTGAAGGAATGGTCATCTATAATTCAGGCAAATGAAAATCAGAAAAAAGCAGGTGTTTCAATTTTATTCACAGATACAAAGTAAGGAAAGATAAGGATGGTCACTTCATATTTGTTAAGGGCAACACTCAACATGATGAGATTTCAATTATTAACATTTATGGACCCAACCAGAATGTGCCTCAATTTATAAGAGAGACTCAAACAGACACGAACAACTTGATTTCCTCCAGAACCATAACAGTTGGAGATTTTAACACCCCTTTGGCAGTGTTGGATAAATCCTCCACTAATAAACTAAGCAAAGAAATTTTAGGTTTAAACTTAACCATTCAACAAATGGATTTAACAGACATCTATAGACCATTTCATCATAATAAAACTGAATACACATTCTTCTCATCAGCCCATGGAACATTCTCCAAAATTGATCACATCTTAGGTCACAAGTCTAACCTCAGCAAATTTAAAAGAATAGGAATTATTCCTGTATTTTCTCGGACCATCATGGAAAAAAGTTGAACTAAGTAACAACAGGAATCTTCATACTCATACAAAATCGTGGAAACTAAATAAATTCATGCTGAATGACAGCTGGGTCACAGATGAGATTAGGAAGGAAATTACCAAATTTTTGAAACAAAATGAATTACCAGAATCTCTGGGATACTGCAAAGGCAGTCCGAAGAGGGAAATTTATAGCATTGCAAGCCTTCCTCAAAAGAATGGAAAGAGAGGAAGTCAACAACTTAACGGAACATTTAAAGCAACTGAAAAGGAAGAACATTCCAACCTCAAACCCAGCAGAAGAAAAGAAATAACTAAAATTAGAGTGGAATTAGGTGAAATTGGATTATACAACAGATCAATAAATCAAAAAGTTGGTTTTTTGAAAAGGTCAATAAAATAAACCTTTGGCCAACCTAATCAGAAGAGTAAAATCCCTAATTTCATCAATCAGAAATGATAAAGACCAAATGATAGAATCCTCAGAAATTCAAAAAATCCTTAATGAATATTACAAAAAACTCTATTCTGAGAAGTATGAAAATCTGAAGGAAGTCGACCAATACTTGGGAACACGCCACCTTCTTAGACTTAGCCAGAGAGAAGTGGAAATGTTGAACAAGCCTATATCAAGTTCTGAAATAGCATGAACTGTAAGAAATCTCCCCCAAATGAAAGGCCTAGGACCAGATGGCTTCACATCAGAATTCTACCAAACCTTTAAAGAGGAACTAGTACCTATATTACTTAACCTTTTCCAAAATTTAGAAAAAGAAGGAATACTTCCCAACACATTCTATGAAGCAAATATCACCCTGATCCCTAAACCAGGAAAAGACCCAACAAGGAAAGAAAATTATAGACCAATATCTCTTAATATATATATTAGATATCTCTATATATCTAGATATCTATATCTATATCTATCTATCTATATATATATATATATATATGTATAGAAATATACATATATATCTTTATATATATATATGTATATTTTCTTTGCAGTTTTTGGCCGGGGCTGGGTTTGAACCTACCACCTCTGGCATATGGGGCTGGTGCCCTACTCCTTTGAGCCACAGGCGCCACCTTCTAATGAATATTGATGTAAAAATATTCAATAAGATCCTAGCAAACAGAATCCAGCAACACATCAAAGTATACATCATGACCAGGTAGGTTTCATCCCAAGGTCCCAAGGATGGTTCAATATATGTAAATGTATAAATATAATACATCACATAAACAAAATAAAAAACAAGGACTATATTATTCTCTCAACTGATACAGAAAAAGCTTTTGATAATATCCAGCATCCTTTTTGATCAGAATGCTGAAGAAAATAGGTATACAAG
>CAUYPK010067453.1:0-17739 GCA_963574355.1 Loris lydekkerianus | reverse complement strand
GGTTACTTACTAAATTTCCATCCTTTAACTCTCCTTCTGGACGGGAGCCTCTGTGAAAAGCTGGCTTCAGTCCGCCATCTTGTCTCCCCCCCTAGTTTTATGTCTTAAGTTTAAATTTTTTATCCAGTGAGAGTCTATCTTAGTTAATGGTGAAAGGTGTGGGTCCAGTTTCAATCTTCTACAGGTTGCCAGCCAGTTTATCCAGCACCATTTGTTAAATAGGGAATCTTTTCCCCAGTGTATGTTTTTCATTGGCTTGTCAAAGATCAAATAACGATAAGTGGCTGGATCCATCTCTTGGTTCTCTATTCTGTTCCAGACATCTACTTCACTGCTTTTGTGCCAGTACCATGCTGTTTTGATCACTATTGATTATTGTACAGTCTCAGGTCCAGTAGCGTGATTCCTCCTGCATTGTTTTTTTATTGAAGAGCAATGTTTTGGCTATTCGAGGTTTTTTCTGATTCCATATAAAACAAAGTACTATTTTTTCAAGATCTTTAAAGTTTGACAATGGAGCTTTAATAGGTATTGTATTAAAATTATATATTGCTTTGGGCAGTATGGACATTTTAACAATGTTGATTCTTCCTAGCCATGAGCATGGTATGTTTTTCCATCTGTTAACATCTTCGACTGTTTCTTTTCTTAGAGTTTCATAGTTCTCTTTGTAGAGACCTTTCACGTCCTTTGTTAGGTATACTTCCAAATATTTCATCTTCTTTGGCAGTACTGTGAATGGAATAGAGTCCTTGACTGTTTGTTCAGCTTGGTTATTGTTCGTATATATAAAGGCTACAGATTTATGGGTGTTGATTTTGTAGCCTGAGAGGGGGGTACTTCAAAGGTGAACATAGAGATAGTCAGAAATGAGGTGTGTAGCACTTTTTTTTAGGATGAGCTCTCAAATGTAATTGTCCATCCTCATATGTATACATACACACTGTTCTTGATTTTATTCACTTAACAATATATCTTGGTGGTCACTCTATAGCAGTTTAAAAGATCTTTGTAATAGATAAATGGGTGAATTCAGCTCCTGGTAAATTCTAAGAAGGGAATGCACATATAACAGAGGGAGAGTGTGGAGGGAGCTTCTTTTGCTAGAGAAATCAAAGGAAGTCTTTTGGAGAAAGTGAACATTTCAGATGAGATTTTAAGAGAAGCAATCATATAAGCACTGAATGAGTCTGGCAGTAGACTTGTGAACGATCCAGGAAGGAAAATATCATATGTCAAAATTCTGCACGAAGGAGTTTGAATACTCAAGGAATAAATAGAGCACCAATGTAGCTAATTTCAGGATAGGGTCGGCCTGCAAGACAGTAAGTGGAAGGAAAATAAGGGCAAGTCTGTGTCTCTGTTCATATTCGGGGTTTTTGATTTGTATTTGGGTGTGGATTATATCTGTGTCCAGTTTGTGAAAATTCATCAACATATCTGCTTAAGATACATCCTTGTTCTGTATGTGTTCTAGAACTCAATAAGAAATTTACCAAAGAAGGTGAAGGAGGCAGAAGAGGGGGAGCCAGATTGACTACAGCCCGTTGAATGAAGGGGAAGGGACAGAATCCAGGTGGGAGCAGGAGACGCAGGGCTTCAGAAATCAGGATTGCTAGGTTATAAACGATAGAATGGTATGTTGTTAAGAACACAGAACTGAAAAATCAGGGCATCAATTCTACCAAAACTTGTAGCTTGTGAAAGATAGTTTTGGGTCCCTGGCTGTGGACCCTGGTACTATTCCACCCCCCATGACCCCTGAATGAAATAATGGGAAGGGGTTCTTGAACATTTTATAAATATGGACTTACCTCTGTTCAGTATCTGCAGCCTTCTCTGTGCTGTGAAATCCCCTGATGGTAGGTAAATGTCATTAAACCCTGGCTGAGAGGCACTGGTCCAGGGGCCCCCATATACAAGGTGAGAAATAGTGTTTAAACTGTACCTCCATGATGAGAAAATAGAATAGAGTCTTTTATATAACATAATGTAATTAATGGATGTGCTATGTCATTATCTTTGCCATGGAACATAACCTATTCAAGAAGGTGACGTCCTATAATCTTTGCCATATTCTATTGGCTAGAATTAAGACATTAATCATGTCTGCACTTAAAAGGGGAGGGAGTAAGCAGGGTGTGACAGTAGGGAGTAAGAAGGTGATGGAATTATGAGTAAAATTAATACTGAAGACATATAATTATAAAATGGGAACCAATGAAAAATACCTTTAAAAAATTATTCTTCTATTTTGTTTTACATTTAGAATCAGTAAAATTAATGCATGTGCCGTGTGTGCAGTTCTATGACTTTTAACACATGTAAACACAAAAACAATCAGGACCCATAATTCCATCACCCTCTTCCTCTCTGCTGTCACACCCTGCCTACTCCCTCCTCTCTTAAGTGCAGACATGATTAATGTCTTAATTCTAGCCAATAGAATATGGCGAAGAGTATAGGATGTCACTTTCTTGAATAGGTTATGTTCCATGGCAAAGGTGATGACATAGCACTCCCATTAATTACATTATATTATATAAAAGACTCCATTCTAGCAGACTGGAGCAGGAGACTCACCCTTGCTGGCCTTGAAGAATCCAGCTGCCTCAGGAAATTGTGTGCAGCTTCTAGGACCAGAGGGCCTCCTCCAGCCAGCAGCCAGGGAGATGCTGGTGCCCTCAGTCTCAAAGCTGTAAGAAAACAAATTCTGGCAGCAACCTGAAGGAGCTTGACAGTAGATTCTTCCTTAATTGAGTCAAGAGAGGAGAATGCAGCCTAGCTGAGGTGTTAATTGCAGCTTGTGAGACCCTGAGCAAAGGACTAAGCTAAGTCACATCCTGACTCATCTGTAAGACAATTAATGGGTATTATTTTAAACCATAAAATTTTGGGGAATTTCTTATGCAGTGAGAGAAAACCAACACACCTCCCTACAGTTTTGCCATTTCCAGATGTCATATGAATGGAATCATAAGTGTGTCAACATTTTAGACTCTTTTTGTTTTCCACTCATAGTGTTGCGTGTATCAATGCTACATTCTTTTTTTGTTGCTAAATGAAATTTAATTATACAGAGGTACTACAGTTTGCTTATTCAATTATCTATTAAAGGGCATTTGGGTTGTTTCCAGTTTTTGGCAATTATGAATAGAACTACTATATGTGTTTGTGTTTAGGGGATTGTGTGAACATACATTTTTGTTTCTTTGGAACAAACACCTAGGAATATGATTGCTGGTCCATAAGTAAGTGTATGTTTAACTGTACATGAAACTGCCACTGGCACCAAGAAGCAGTTCCAGAAATTCTGAGACTGGCTGTCTGCCTATGTCCCAAAGTCAAAGTTACTTTCTCATTCACAGACCAAAAAAAAAAGAAAGAAAGAAAAAAAGAAACTGCCACACTGTTTTCCGAAGTAGCTGTACGATTTTGCATTTACACAAAGAATGAGAGCTCCAGTTAATCCTTATTATCACCAGTACTTGGCATTATGTTGTTGTGGTTGCTTAGGCATCTAGAAGATGTATAGTGACAGCTCTGTGTAGTTTTAATTTGCATTTCTTTAATGGCCAAGGATGTTGATCATCTTTTCATGTGTTTATTTGCCATCCTTAAATCCTCTTCAGTAAAGTTTCTGTTCAAGTCTTGAGTCTATTTTTTAACTGGTGAATTTTGAGAGTTTTTAAAAAATTCTGAAAATAAGTTTTTGGTCAAATACAAGATTTGAAGATATTTTCTTTGAGCCTGTAACTTTTGTTTTCATTGTTTTCAGGGAGAATTGTTGTGACATAATTCACATACCATACAGTTCATCCATTTAAAGTGTACAATTCAATGGATTCTGCTGTATTCACAGAGTTGTGGAATCATCATCAAAATTAAGTTTGGAACATTTTCATCACCCTCAAAATAAAATTCCAAATCCTAAAATGTTTTTAATCTTGATGAAGTATAAGTTACTAATTTTTTTTTTATATGCATCATGTTTCTGGTGTCATTATCTAAATTTTTTTTGCCTAACCCAAGATAAGGAAAGTTTTCTTCTATGCTTTCTAAATGTTTTATAGTTTTACACCTTAAATTTAGATCTATGATACATTTTGAGTTTCTGGCAAAAGGTTTAGGTGAAAGTTCTTGTTTTGTCCACATGACTGACACATTAAACAATTTAATTCAATTCATTTAAACATGATTTGTTCAATAGACTCTTCTCTCTTAATTAAAATACTTTTGCACCTTTGTAAAGTGTCAACCGGCTGTATTTATGTGGGGCTATTCTTGGACTCTCTATGCCATTTCATTAATTTATATGTTTCCATGTGCCAGTACTGTGCTGTCTTGATTACTGTAGCTGTATACTAAGTCTGGGAGTGCCTTCTTGTCTTGTTTGGGAGGAAAGCATCAGTCTTTTGTCATTAAGTGTGATGCTTTTTTTTTTTTTTGTAGATGCCCTTTATCAGATCAATTCCTTCTTTCCTTCTTTCCTTCTTGTATGCTATAATGAGAACTTTGGTCATAAAAGAATGTCAAACTATTTTTCTGCATTTGTTAATATAATTGTGTGGTTTTTCTTCTTTAGTCTTTTAGTAGAGTAGATTATGTTCATTGATTTTCAAGTATTAAACCACCCTTGCATTCTTGAAATAAACACTACATGATTGTGGTATACTATTCTTTTTATTTAATTAATTAATTAATTTATTTATTTGAGACAGAGTCTCACTATGTCATCCTTGGTAGAGTGCTGTAGCGTCACAGCTCACAGCAACCTCAAACTCTCCAGCTTAAGCAATTCTCTTGCCTCACCCTTCCAAGTAACTGGGACTACAGGTGGCTGCCACAATGCCTGGCTATTTTTGTTGTTGTTGTTGCAGTTGTTGTTTAGCAGGCCCGGGCTGGGTTCGAACCCACCAGCATGGATGCATGTGGCTGGCACCATAACCACTGCGTTACAGGCGCCGAGCCATACTATTCTTTTTATATGCTGCAGGAGTCAATTTGCTAAAATTTTGTTAAGATTGCCTACATTTTTGTTAATAATGGAGCTGGTCTTCAGTTTTTCTTCCTTCTAATACCTTTGGTTTTGGTATCATGATAATGCTTGCTTTGTAAAATGTTCCCCTTTCTTCTATTTTTCTGGAAGAGATTGTATAGAATTTATGCTATTTTTCTTTAAATAGTAGAATTCATGAGTGAAATCATTTAATCCTTGAACTTTTTCAGAAGTTTTAAAAAAGTTCATAAATTTTTTTAATAGATAAGAAACAATTCAGTTTTGTTTTTTTCTTGGCTGAGTTTTATAAATGGTAACTTTCAAGGAATTAGTTCATCTAAGTTATTGAACTTATGTGTATAAAGTTGCTGGTAGCATTTCCCTTTTATCCTCTTAATGTCCATGGGATCTGTTTTAATATCCCCTTTTTTCATTCCTGATATTGGTATGTTGTATCCTTTCTCTGTTTTACCTGCTTAGTCTGGCTAAAGACTAAACAATTTTATTTACGTTTTCAAAGGCCCAGCTTTTATTTTAATTGTCTTTCTGTTTTTAATGTAATTGATTTCTTCCCATGTCCCTTCCTCCCTTTCTTTCTTCTGTTAATGATGTTCTCCCCCCACCACCGCCAACTCTGAGACAAAGTCTTGCTCTGTTGCCTTGGATAGAGTTCTGTGGTGTCAAGCTCACAGCAACCTCAAACTCTTGGACTCAAGAGATCATCTTGCTTCAGCCTCCAGAGTAGCTGGGACTACAGGTGCCCACCCCTACACCAGGCAAATTTTTTCTGTTTTTATTATAGACGGAATCACGCTCTTGCTCAGGTTCTTGTTCAGGCTCAGGAACTCCTGATCTCAAGCAATCCAGCACCTTGGCCTCTCAGAGTGCTAGGATTATAGGCATGCACTCAGCCATTTTGTTTTAAACTTTCTTAAGGTGAAATGTTGTTGATTTGAAACTTTTCATTTTTTCTAATATGAGTATTTAATGCTATAACTTTCCTTCTAAGCACTGCTGTAGCTGCATCTCACACATTTTAATATGTAGTATTTTCATTTTCCTCCAATTCAAAATATTTTCAGTTTCCCTTGAGACTCTTCCTTTATGCATGGATTATTTAGAAGTAGTTTGTTTAATTTCTTAATATTTGGAAAATTTCCACTTATATTTCTGTTGTTCATCTCTAGTTTAATTCCATTATGGATGAGACAAAACTTAATATGATTTTAATTCTCTTATATTTGTTAATGCTTGTTTTATGATTCTTGACATGGTATATCTTTTTTTTTTTGTAGAGACAGAGTCTCACTTTACTGCCCTCAGTAGAGTGCTGTAGCATCACAGATCACAGCAACCTCCAGCTCCTGGGCTTAGGCGAATCTCTTGCCTCAGTCTCCTGAGTAGTGGGACTACAGGTGCCCGCCACAACACCTGGGTATTTTTTTGTTGCAGTTTGGCTGGGGCTGGGTTTGAACCCACCACCCTCGGTATATGGGGCCAGTGCCCTACCCACTGAGCCACAGGTGCTGCCCAAGAGCATGGTATATCTTGATGAACATTCTGTATATGCCTGGAAAAAATGTATAATCCACTATTGGGTGAAATGATGTTAAAATGTCAATTAGACCCAGTTGTTCCATGATGTTAAGTTTTTCTATATTTTTTCTGATTTTCTGTTACTTATTTTATTGATAACTGAGAAAACGGTGTGAAAAACTCCAAGTATATTTCTGGATTTTTCTATTCTTTCAGTTCTGTCAGTTTTTGTTTTTATGTATTTTGAATCTCTGTTGCTTGGTGAATAGATATATTTAGGATTAATATGGTGTTTTTTGAGAATTTATCCTTTTATTATTATGTAATGTTCTTCTTTTATCGCTAGTAATTTTCCTTGCTCTGAACATACTTTGTCTGCTATGAGTATAGAAATTTCATTAGTTTTGATAAGTAATTACATGGTATACTTTTTTTACTATTTTTTACTTTTTTACTATTTTACTCTTGTCATTGTATGTAAAGTGGGATTTGCATGAGGATAGCACATAGCTGTGTCTTGTTCTTTTTTTAATACATTCTTAGAATTACTGTCTTTTAATTGTTATATTGAGACTATTTATCATTGACTTGTTACGTTTTAGGTCTACCATAATATTACTTGTTTATCTTCTTTTGTATTTGTTCCTCTGTTCTTTCATGCCTTATTTTGGATTTTTTGAACATGTTTTCTTATTTCATTTTAACTTACTAAGTTTTGACTATGTCTTTCTGTGTATACTTTCTTTCAAGGGGTTTCTGTACAGATTACAATACACATACTTAACTTTTCACAATTTGTTTTGAATTAACATCTAATCACTTCAAATGGAATACAGAAAGCTTACTACCATATAGTTCCTGTTACTCTTACCCTTGTGTTGTATATTTTCATGTATAACACTTGCTGATATTGAAAATTCCATCAGTGGTTTAATTAATGCTTGTTTTCAACTATCACGCATATTGTAAAGAATTCACAAGAAAAAACTAATTTATTATACTGAATTAGGAATTTGCCATATCTATTACTTTTCTTTCATTCCCGAAATTCCAAATTTTCCTCTGGTGTCATTTGCCTTCTGTTTGAAGAATTTTCTTTATGGCAGGTCTATTGGAAATGAATTTTATTAGTTTGTTTTCATCTGACAATGTCTTAACTTCACCTGTATTCCTAAAGTATATTTTTGCTGGGTATAGAATTCTGGGCTGTTAGTGCTTTTCTTTCAACACATCAAAATGTCATTTCCAATGCCTTCTGATCTCCTTGGTTTCTGAGGAAACTCTAGTCATTCGAATAATTTTTTATTCTATATTAGCATGCTGTTTTCCACTGGCTGATTTGGGATTTTTTTTCCCCTTTGTCCTTAATTTTCCTCTGTGTATTGGTGTGAATTACTTTGGGTTCATCCTCTTTCTGGTTTGCTAAACTTCTTGAATTTGTCAACTTACACAGTTCACTAAATTTTGAGCGTTTTCAGCCATTATTTCTTCAAAAATTTTCTAACCCACATTCTTTCCCTTCTCCTTCTAGACTCTGGCGCCTCAAATTTAGATTTCATTGTTTTTGTTATCTCACAGGTTCCTCTAGCACTGTTCATTTTTTCTTTGTTGTTCAGATTGCATAATTTTTTATTTTTTTATTTTTTTCAGATTGAATAATTTCTATTGATCTTTTTCCAGGTTGACTGACTCTTCCCATTATATTCCACTGTTGAGGCCCCCCCCCATGAATTTTTATTTTGGTATTGTATATTTCAGTTCTAAATTTGCATTTGGTCCTTTTTTTATGTCATGTATCTCTCTGCTTTGACTTTGTATCTTTCTAATCATTTCAAGACCATTCTTTCTTATTTATTGGAGTATTGTTATGTCTGCTTTAACCTTTTTTTTTTTTTTTTTGGTCTGAGCTGGGCACCTCATCACATTTGTAATCCCAGTTTTCTAGGAAGCCAAAATGGAAGCATCACTTGAGGTCAAGAGTTCAAGACAAGCCTGAGCAAGAATGAGATCCCATACTGCTAAAAATAGAAAAAAATGTCTGGGTATGAGAGCACACACTTGTAGTCCCAGCTACTTGGGAGACTGAGGCAAGAGGATCATTTGAGACAAAGAGTTTGAGGTTGCAATGAGTTACTCCACTCTAGTCTGAACAATAGAGCAAGACCCTGTCTCAAAAAATATAAAAAAAATTTGTCTGATAATTCAAACTTACGGTCATCTTGGGGTTGATTTTTTGATTATATTTATCCTTATGAGTTGTTGATATTTTCTTGGTTCTTCATCTGGGACATTTTAGATTTTGTTTTGAGAGTATGGTCCTATTTGATTCCTATGGAGAAAGTTGTTTTGTTTGCTTGTTCAGAAGACAATGGACTTGGTTAGGACCTGTGTTCTGATCTGTCCTTAGTGGGCTATAGTTTTAATGTCAGTTCAATTTTCTAAGTTTTTTTAGTTCTGTTCAAATATGTCTCATTTGTCTTCTACCCAGTGGCTAGTGTGGGATGCAAGTGGCTAATTGGTTAGTAGTTCAGTTCTCAAAGCTTTTGGTATGCTGTTGAGAGTCAGATCCATGCGTTTGTATTTCAGAAATAAAACAAGATGTTCACATACACCTTTATGGGTTTGCTTTCTTCAGTTTCCTCTTCATTATCTCTGTGCCACTTTTTTTTTTTTTTTTGAGACAGAGTCTTACTCTATCATCCTCAGTAGAGTGCCATCGTGTCACAGCTCATAGCAACCTCAAACTCTTGGGCTTAAGCAATTCTCTTGTCTCAGCCTCCCACATAGCTGGGACTAAATGCATCTGCCACAACGCCCAGCTATTTTGTTGTTGTTGTAGTTGATTAGCAGGCCCAGACCAGGTTTGAACCCTCCAGCCCCAGTGCATGTGGCTGGCACCCTAACCACTGAGCTATGGTCACTGAGCCTCTGTGCTACTTTTTAGCTAGCCCCCAGGGATTTCTTTCCCTAGTCTTTTGTCTAGAAAGCTGGAACTTTAATTTCCCCCACTCTGTAGCACACAGCCAACCTGACTCATGTTTCAGATGCCATATGCCGAGGAGTGAGGGAAAAGACCTTGAAAATAGTTAATATGTGGTTCTTTTGTGGGTCAGCTTCCTCCTCCAGACAACTCTAGCGTGCTGCTCTCAGAACAGCACTAAGGAGACTTGGTGCATTAGCTTCTGATTATTGCCTAGATGATGAAATGTGATGTATTCAGACCATGTTTTCTGGTTTGTTTACCAGCTGTGTAGTTAGCCTTATTACCTGGTAACCTTGATATATGCTTCCTGTGCCCAAGCTCTGACTTTGTACCTCCACTCTGCCTCAAAGAACTCTGTTCATAATAATTGTAATGATAGCAGTTACTTTTTACCGAATGTGTGCTGAGAGTTCCTTGAGCATTTTGACATGCATTAACATATTTATTTCTCCCAGGAACTCTGAAAGATAGACTACTGAGGTTCAGAGAGGCTAAAGAAACTGCCCAAGGCCACCCAGCATGGTTAGTTGAATGACAGAGTTAAAACGCTTGATTCTGCTTCATTCCAAAAGGGATATTCTTTCCTTTCTACCAGACTTGTGACCTGCTCAGAAAAGGCTTGGAGAGGGTGCTGAGTTTTCACAGCTGGAGTTTGCACAAGCCCATGCCTGTCCCGTGTGGTCTCCATAGTTTCCTCAAGGCAGGCTTCTGGTCTTCTGGACTCTCTTTCCTTCTCTGTGAGGCACTAGTGGTCCTGTCTGAACCACTTCCTTCCTCAGTATTCACGGTTCAGCTCCTGTCAATTCCTCTGCATAAGTGCAAATTCAACTTGCCCCCCCACCCCCCACTCCCACCAAGCAAGCCAGGTACACTCCAGAAAGAAAATTGTACCGATGTATTGAGAATTAGCTCAGTTGATGACATTTAAAAACACTTACAGCCATTTGGGAATCTGAGGCTACAGTTTTGCTCATCCTGGCAGTGACAAGTAGGGAAGGACGAGATGTAGAATGCAGGTTTTCTGTTAAGACCATAGAGGACAAGTGACTTTGCTAAAAGCCTTAGTAGCTGCAGGTTGCCATGGTAACACAGGAACACTGATCTGAATTAGGAGGAAATTACTACAGGGTTGAACTACACCAGAGGGGAATAAGAGCTTGTGTGTGTAGGCGGGGGAGCAGAGAGGGAGGAAGGGAGGAGAAAGAGGGAAGGTGGCTCCAGAACAGGGAGACGAAGGAAGGGGACAGAGGGGCTGGGGGACCGTATCCAGGTAGGGAGAGATCTCTCCAGGGTTTGTCTTCTTGATTTGCAAAAAATTCTATATATACATAAAAGGAAAAAGAGGTTCCCTTTCTTATGGATTCATTAACTCACATAGTCTGCAGTGACTGCCATGGTGTGCTAGGCGTGTCTCAGATTCTCCCCCAAGTCGCTTGTCGCTAAAGCTGGGCTGGCTGTCAGCTGAGTAAGGGCTAGCAGCTGGTTCTGTGCAGGCTTTCATTCAGAGGCTGCTGGAGGAAGCAGGTCAGCCTCTCTCTTATTTGTTTTGAGCGTTAGAAAAGATAAAGCAAACAAAAAGTCAAGATGTGTAAAAAGCACTTTCAATCCATAAGCTAAAAATAGCATAAGGCCACTTACCACCCAAAGGACTCCCGGGCTGCCGGATGTTGAACTTCTGGACTCAGTGGGAGGACAGGAGCGGAGGTGGAATGATCTCCCAACAAACAAGTGCTGCCAACAGACAAGGTCTAAAGGCATGTGAGCTTCAGGGAAACCAAAACCAAAACACTTAGCTTCACATCTGCTACTTACTAGCTATGTGACCTTAGAAAAATTATTTAACTTTCGATAGAGCTTTCCTCATCAGTAAAAAGGAAATAATATTGTTGCTGTCTTGTAGTATTGCTGAGAGGATTAAAAAGGACAGAATTTAAAACTATTAGACATACTAAGACTCAGTCCCCAGTAACTGTTACTGTTAGGATTCACCTGGGGAGCCACCGTCAGGCCCTTTGTGATCAGGAAGGGTGGCACTGAGGCTCTGCAGGACACCAGAAGCTCCTGCCTTTTGTTCTCTGGTTTCACGGTTTGAGGTGTTGACATTGTCAGAGAAGGTGGGACTCAGGACCCACTTGCACAGATGGTGTTGTTACCTCTGAAGAAGTATGGTGATTATACTGTTAAGGACTATTTATTTTTACTTGTTTCTTTCCTTCCTTCCTTCCCTCCCTCCCTTCCTTCCTTCCTTCCTTCCTTCCTTCCTTCCTTCCTTCCTTCCTTCCTTCCTTCCCTCCCTCCCTCCCTCCCTCCCTCCCTCCCTCCTTCCTTCCTTCCTTCCTTCCCTTTTTTTTTTGAGGCAGAGTCTCACTCTGTCACCCTGGGTAGAGTGCTCTGGTGTCAGAGCTCACAGCAGCCTCAAACTCCTGGGCTTGAGCAATCCTCTTGCCTCAGCCTCCTGAGTAGCTGTGGCGTCCACCACAATGCCTGGCTAGTTTTTTCTATTACAGACAGGGTCTCACTCTTGCTCAGGCCGGTCTCAAATTCCTGAGTTCAGGTGATCCACCCACCTTGGTCTCCCAGAATGCCAGGATTACAGATGTGAACCTCTGCACCTAGCCTTTACTGATTTTCTGAAAAAGAAGTTCAATCTGGTTAAGAAAATATGAACCTATAGCTTTGGAATAATATCTGTGAATTTTTACCTGTGGAAGAGGTCAAAGAATAACACAACCAATTTGTCCAGGAAATGAGCCCTAGAATATGTGTCTTGGCACTGGGGAGCCCCCTCGCTGGCCTGTGTTTTTGTTGGACTTAAGCAAGGGATGGTCAGGTGTGTTTTCATGTTTCTCCCCTCTAGACCTAGAGCCCCTGAGGATCAGAATCAGGGCTCGTTCATTCCCTTATTCCTGGTCCCCAGCACAATACCAGGCACACAGTAGGCACTCATTACACATCTGATGAATGGATAAAGGGACACTAAATGTGTGAGAACTCACTGTCAGAGGCTGCATCTCTCTTCCCAAGGGTAACTCCTTCCTGCCATCCATCAGCTGACATAAGGGAATTTTGACTGAAACTCCACAGGGTGCTGTAAGGTTAACTTGTACTCAGATGTCACCCAGTTGGCTCTGTCTCAGTTTTAAGTAGGAGACAGCTCCTCCTAGGTGCTCCTAGGTCTTTTTCTTCTTTGAAGGATAGACCTGTTCTCCTTCAAACCCCAATGCTGAGCTAAGCACGGTGGCTCATGCCTGTAATCCCAACCAGTGCTGGTGGATTGCTGGGAGGCCAGTGCTGGTGGATTGCTTGAGTTCAGGAGTTCAAGACCAACCTGACAAGAGTAAGACTTCCTCTCTAAAAATAGCCAAGTGTTGTGGTGGGTGAGTAGTCCCAGCTACTCAGGAGGCTGAGGCAGGGTGATCGCTTGAACTCAATGGTTGAGGTTGCTGTGAGCTCAACCATGGCATGCCATGATCCCATAGCACTCTACCAAGGGTGAAAAAATGAGACTCTGTCTCACACACAAAAACAAAAAAAAAACAATGCTCCAGTTGTTTTCATAAGAAGCAAATATTTACTGAAAACCTGATCCTGTCTGCAAGGTTGATCTCTGAGGATTCAGGTAAATTGGGTTGTAGTTCACACCCGGAGTTTAGAATCTTGTTATATTTCAGCTTTGCTGCATAACCATCCATTCTGAAAGTGCCGGCATATAAAACAAGCATTTGACAGTTGGATATGGTGGCTCGTGCCTGTAATTCAAGTACTTTGGGAGGTGTAGGTGGTAGCATCACTTGAGCCTAGGAGTCCAAAACCAGCCTGAGCAACATAATTAGATCTCATATCTATAAAAAAAAATTAAAAATCCACCAGGCATGATGGCACATGCCTGTAGTCCCAGCTACTCAGGAGGCTGAGGCAGGAAGATCGTTTGAGCTCAGGAGTTCAAAGTTATAATGAACTCTAGCTAGGGTGACAGAATGAGACCTTGTTTCTTAAAAACAATAAAAAACAACCATTTATTATTTTGTTTATAATTCTGTGGGTTGACTAGGTTGACTTTTCTCGTCCAGGCCAGTTTAGTGGGGACTAGATGATTTGGGATGACTTCACTCACAGGTCTGGCAGCTGGCCAGCTGCTTGGACAAGGGAAGCTTGTCAGTTGAGACAACCCATCTCTGCTCCTTGTGGCTTCTCACCCTTCCCTGGCTAGTGTAGGCTAGCTACATGGTGGGCTCAGGGTTTTCTAATGTCCCATTGGCCAAAACAAGTCATATTCAGGTTCAAACTCAGATTTAAAGGGTGAAGAGAGAGACTGCCCCCTGAGTGTGGAAACAGCGAATAGGTCCAACAAAGGTGATGCATAAAACACACATGATAATATGAAATAGCACAGGGATATGCCAGGAAAACATCACAGAGGAAGTCAGACTTGAGTTGAGCAGGAGAGGACTGAGATCAGACGGCGGTAGGAAAATATTCTAGCTTGAGCGCGTGTCAAAGATGTGAAAGGAGATTGGATGTGTTCAAGGCAGTGAATGTATGGCTTTGAGAGCTCATTGAAGGTGAAAAGGAAAATTGAGAATAATAGGGTAGTCAAAAGCCAAATTGGGCAGGGCCTGGATGTAAGGCACACAGACCTTATTCTCAGGGAATAGTGAGCAGGGTAGGATTTTGATCCACAGTCAAACAGTACTATAGGGAGATTACAAATAGTGGGCAGAGTAGAAAGGAAGGTTCTGTGACTTTGCTACAGCACAGAGGCAGCATCATGCCCTGCCTAATGCACAGGGGATCAAGTATGAGAAGATTTCCAGTCGTGGGCGGAGGGTAGTTCTTTGCTAATCTTTCTTTCTTTCTTTCTTTTTCTTTTTCTTCTTCTTCTTCTTCTTTTTTTTTGTGGTTCTTTTTTATTGTATGTGCACCTTTGGTACAAAAATACTAGCACTGGGCAGTACCTATGGCTCAAAGAAGTAGGGCGCTGGCCCCATATTCCAGAGGTGGTGGGTTCAAACCCAGCCCCAGCCAAAAAACATTGCAAAAAATAAAAAAATACTAGCACTTACCTTCTAGGGTTATTGTAAGGACTGGATTGGCAAATAAGTAAATGTCTCAGTACAGCACTTGGTTTTCACAAAGAGAGTTATGATAAGCATGAGAAAAACTTACATGTACTGTGAGTCCCCAGAAGGTCCCAGGTCCCCTGCAGCTAGCACAAGAGACATTCAGCCTCTCTGGCCTCCCTGGTTAAGCTTTGGGCTTCCTTCCAGGATAGAGGGATGCCCAGGGGGAAGTGGTAGGACAGGGAGAACCAGGGGAGTGGAAATGACTAAGAACAGGGAGCAGAAGGACATGAACAATCTTACAGAACACCAATCTCGGACAAGGTCATGTAGACAAAACAAGGCCACTTTGTAATCTTATCCAAGCATCGACAAAAATAGCCACCTACAAGATTACACACATCCCCCCGCACCTTCAGCTAGTATGAGTGATTGCTGCTTTTTTTTTTTTTAACCAGTTATGGCTTTATTCCTGCTCTAGTAAGCCCTCCTTACCAATAAGTGTTATTGAGATACCTGGTCACTGAATTGTCCCCACTTTCCGACAGTGTGTAATTCGGGGTAAACCTCTGCCTTCTTCAGTTTTCCCCAATTACTCCCAAAGCCTAAATCCTGGAATAGGTTCTTTCTTTCTTTTTTTTTTTTTTTCTTGAGACAGAGTCTTACTATGTCACCCTTGGTGGAGTGCTGTGGCCTGACAGCTCACAGCAACCTCAAACTCTTGGGCTTAAGCAATTCTCTTGCCTCAGCCTCCCAAGGAGCTGGGACTACAGGCACCCACCACAATGCCTGGCTATTTTTTGGTTGTAATTGTCATTGATGTTTAGCTGGCCCAGGAAGGGTTCGAACCCGCCACCCTTGGTGTATGTGGCTGGCGCTGTAACCACTGTGCTACGGGTGCTGAACCTGGAATAGGTTCTTTCTGACATCCTCTTACTGAGGAGCCCCATGGTTCCCTCTATTGTGTGCTCTACCTCAGTGTGACCAGCAAACTCGACCAGGTCAACTACAAGTGAGCTCCTGGTGGTTGTTGGTGGGAGGGCATTGACATGCCATCCACTAGGAGCACTTTCAACCCTAACTGTATGTTTTGAATAGACTGGTTGTATTAGTCAGGGTTCTCTAGAGAAACAGAACCAATAAGATTCACAAATGCACGCACCCCTCTCTCTAGAGAGAGATATGAAATAGGGAACTGGCTCATGCAGTTATTGAGGCTACAGTCCCGGATCTGTAGGCAGCAAGCTGGAGGCCCAGATGAGTTGTTTTAGAAGGCCTGAGAAACAGGAGAGTTGATGGTACAAGTTCTAGTCCAAAGGCTGGGAGGCTTAAGATCCAGGCAGAGCCAATGTTTCAGTGTGAGTCTGAAGGCAGGAGAAGATTCATGTCCCAGCTCCAGGCAGTCAGACAGGAAAATATTTTTTTCCCTTACAAGAGGGTCAGTCTTTTGTTCTATTCAGAGATTTAGCTAAGTGGATGAGGCCCACATTAAGCAGAGCAATCTGTTTTACTCAGTCTATCAATTCACACGTTAATTTGATCCTAAAAGACCCTCATAGACATACCCAGAATCATGTTTGACCAAATGTCTCACACCATGGGGCCCGGTCAAGTTAACACATAAAATTAACTGTCACCCTGGGTTTGATGTTGGCTAAGGATCTAAGGAAAGAGGCAAATGCAGCCAGTGTGCTGAAGGTGTGGACCAGTGAAGAAGCAAATGCTAAAATGAAAAGGACAGGGGTGACCACACAGCCATATGTCTGTTGCCGTGGCCTTGGAACACAGTGTTCCTATTTTTGAAAGGTTATGAATAGGGGATGTTTTGTCCAGTGCCACATTGAGAGGCAGAATGTAAGTGCTGGTTTAGAGCATTGTCTGCTTAACCAGATAGACTTAGGGGCTTGGACGCAAAGGGAGTCTCTGGGCCCAGGAACAAGAGTAGTCTTTATGAAGGGCCCTGGGGATGGACCACACAGTGGAAGGTGGATAAGGGAAACTGTTAGGGAAATCTGGACAGGAAATGACCTTTCTTTTCCAAGAATTGGGACACGACCCAGGCGGTTATGCTAGTGCTATATTTGGGCGGGCTTCATGTTTGTGCTTCCTGTGCAGTAACATAAGGGTCCATGCTTGATTCAATGCTCTGCTGACACTGTCTTGAAATTCTTAAAACTTTTGAACAAAGGAGCCCACATTTTCATCTTGTACTGGCACCCACAAATTACATAGCCAGTCCTGGCCTTGTGGCCTGTGGCTCGAAATGGAAAAAGATGTAGAGAAAGGCTGTACATACTAGATATAGAGAAAGGCTGAACCAGAAAGGACCCGTGAGTCCCCTCAATCTAGCTGTGGCACTGTCAGAACACACGTGGCTACTTCAGATCTGCCTGGCAATTGAGCACCTGCAATTTTCTTACTTTGCAATTAAATATTTTTAGTAAACTTAAAAGTAGAAAAGTTAACCCTTCCTTCCCCCAACCCTTAACACCTTGAGTGTGACTCTCATCCCTGCTGGAGTTGGGGGAGGAAGACGGAAAATGTGTCAAGGGTGGAGTGGAGCCAGGAAGTGGTCAGTGCACAGACCAAGGCCGTGGTGGGGGCCAGAGGAGGCTCAGGGAAGTTCTAAAGGTGAAATGTGGGGGTGGTTCTGACTCATCAGAAACTCCATCACAATTTTCTATATCCTCTCATACCATACTTGCTTGATGCCTAGGTTAGGCCTTCGAGATGCAGGGAACAGGCTGGGCGCCCATGCTCTAGGGCTGGTGGGTTCGAACCCAGCCCGGGCCTGCTAAACAAACAAAAAAAATAGCTGGGTGTTGTGGCAGGTGCCTATAGTCCCAGCTACTAGGGAGGCTGAGGCAAGAGAATCGCCTGAGCCCAAGAGTTTGAGGTTGCTGTGAGCTATGATGCTAGGGTACTCTACCAAGGGTGACAAAGTAAGACTCTGTCTCAATAAATTAAAAAAAAATAATAATAATAATAAAATGCGGAGAGTGGATTAAAAATGGCAGCTGAGTAACAGCTTCCCTGTAACTGGGCTTGGCGAATCTGGGGAGACAAGACTCCAGACATCTCTGGCCAGTGGGATCTGCCTATGATCATCCCTTTGAGGATACAGGGAGCCAGCAAGGGACTTCTGGACCCCAGGAGGAAGA
>CAUYPK010067451.1:0-37322 GCA_963574355.1 Loris lydekkerianus | reverse complement strand
GGGAGGCTGAGGCAAGAGAATCGCCTAAGCCCAGGAACTGGAGGTCGCTGTGAGCTGTGTGATGCTACGGCACTCTGAGGGCGATAATGTGAAACTCTGTCTCTACAAAAAAAAAAAAAAAAAACCAACAAGAAGTCCAGGCAGGCTTCCACCCAGGGCATGTTCTCAGGACGAATGAAGAAAAGGACCGAGACAGGGATGACAGATGACCTGAGGGATAGTTGCTAGCTATGGAATGCCCAGGACTTCCTGATTCAAAGTGATTCCACTAAAGCAGGGGTCCTCAAACTGACGCCCACGGGCCACATGAGGCAGTGTGATTGTATTTGTTCCCGTTTTGATTTTTTACTTCAAGATAAGATATGTGCAGTGTGCATAGGAATTTGTTCATAGTTTTGTTTTGTTTTTTTAAACTATAGTCCGGCCCTCCAATGGTCTGAGGGACAGTGAATTGGCCCCCTGTTTAAAAAATTTGAGGATACCTGCCATAGAGTGTCAGGGGACAGGTACTCTCTTCAATAAAATAAACAGGGATAAGGATTATACCTGAGTTGAGACCTGAAGGATGAGCAGAAGCCAACCATACAAAGATTGGAGGTGAGTCAGAATAGGCCCAAGAGTGGTCCAGGCAGAGAGAATATCCAGGAAAATGCCTTGATTAGGGAAGAGACCTCTTATGTTCTTGTGACTGAAGACTGCTACCAGATAAAAGAGTGCAAAATATGAAGCCAGAGAAACAGACAGGATCTGATTGGTGACCCTTGTAACCAATGAAAAAAAGTGTGGAGTATGGATTCTATTCTTACTGCAATAACAAGCCTCTGGAGGATCTTAAACCAATGTGAATTTTTAGAATGTCACCCTAGGAAATAGGAGGAAGACAAGAACAGTTAGGGCAAGGGTCCTCATTAGAGATGACCATATACTAGTGGGAGGAGATGGAGAAACATTGGTAAACTTGGACTATGCTCTGTGGTTAGAACTTGCAGGACCTACTGATGACCTAGACATATATGGTGGGAAAAGAAAGGAGTCAAGGGCAACTCCTGGGTTTAGGAATTCAGTAACTGATTGGACAGTGATGCCATTATTGAGAGATATGGTACACTGAGGCACTGTTTGGGATGGGATGGAGCTGTCTAACCATACTGTAAGAAAGTGTTGCGTGTTAAGTGTTATGAACTAAAGTTCATAGATAAGAAGACTGAGTCTCAGGGTCATGCAATCAGAATGCCAATCCTGGCCTGCCTGTTTCCCAGTGAGTGGAATGTCCAGAAATAAAGAGCAAATATCCCATGTAGAGGCTCCCTTTTTCCCTCCAACTTCTCCTGCTGAGAAGAAAATCTCCATTAATATTCTTTGCTGCCAAGCTCACTCTTTCTTTCCTCCCATTATTATCTTTAAACACAAGCCAGTCTAAGACTTAGTTTCAGGATATACTACACATCACTTGATGACTATCTCCATTGTCTAATGCAACATTGGAAGAGGTGAACTTTTGTATGGTAGTATCCATCCAGGGACAGGATTGAGAGGGGTCCCCTCCATCCCCAAGTGAGAACTGTGCTCTAGTATAGTGGGCTTAGCATTGGCTCACTTTAAATCAAGTTTGGTTATGATGAAGTCCTACACACTGCCTTGTTGTCCTAAAAATGATCACATCAACTGCTACTTGGAATAAGTATGCCATTGACTAGGCTATAAACTATGTCAAATAGAGATTTCCACTGGAATGAGAGTTTTATTCTAGAAATTGAGGTGTAAAGCTTGCATTATGAATTAAAAATAGTGACAATAGGCATAAATCTTTCTTCAGTGGAAGAGAAAACTGTCACTGGGATACCTTAGGAGAAAAATAACAAAGGAAATTTATTAAATTGTCCATGGATGCAAGCAGATAGCTCCCAAAGCCAGCTCGACACAGATGGAAGAGAAAGTGTTTGTGCTGGGCTTTCCTCTAATCAAACACTCCTCTCTTCCCCAACTGAAGCTTTCTAGGCCTCTCCAGGGGGCAGCCCCAAGGATGTTAGGTCAGGAGGTTAGAAAACGAGGTGGAGCAAGGTCCTGGGGTCAGATTTGGAAATCACAAAACATAAAGAGGAAAAGGTTGTTGCCCACTGTAGAAGGGACTGACATTTGGAAACACATCTGCTCTCAGAGAGTTCAGGGACAAATGGGGTTCAAAGATTGGCCATTGCCTGTGAACTGTGTGACAGTTACAGACCACAACTGAGAAAGAGTAATTACCCAAAGTCACTCCATTCTGGTGCCATGGTTCCCAGCTCTGTGTTGGAAACTGACCCTTTTAAGTATCAAATAAATGTATCAGATGCTTTTTTTCTAAAAGTTCATTCTTAAATTTCCTTTCCTCTCATGTCACTAAGCATCTGTCTTCACAATTACCTTCCATCTTTGAGGTTCTTTGTTTCCACCATCAACAGATTGACCACGTCCCTATCATTTCTCACCAAGACTGTCAGCAACAGTGCCACCATTCTCCCTGCATTCATTATTTTTCCCCCTCTAATCAATTTCCCAGAGTAACCTTATAAAAATGACCCATCATCTAAGCAAAACCATTCCTGGGACGTCAGATCCCCAGAACCAAGTTTCAAAGGGAATGGCAGGCCAGAAACTCATTTTCATATCCTTTCCCTAGAAGTGTATCCAAAAGGTTGCTCACAAGCAATAAAGCAATTATTCCCCTGCTGTTGGGACAGTAGCTATGACCGCCAATGCCTCTCACCACCCCACAGCCATCATGATCTGTAGCACACTGCAGTGCATCCATTCTCCTAATCCACCTCTGGAATACCAAATTCAGTATCTCCCATTTCCTAATCTGGATATATGAACCTTTAGGTATCCCTGTTCTCACCCACCAACCACTTCCAAAGGTCTATCCAACTCAAAAGATGCATGGTCACATACTCTTCTAGCCTGGCATGAATATAATTTCCAAATGCAAAGCACTTCAGCAAGATTAAGCACAATTATCTTCAATTGGTGCCAGAAACAGTGTTATGTCTATTATATTTCAATGTAGGGAAATGCCTTTCCTAAGAAATCTCAGAAGTGAGGTGTTAAAGTTGGCGTTTTTGAGAGTTGGGTGCCTGATGTGCCAACTGCAAGTCTCTTAACATCCAACCATGAGTTTTTCCAAAGCACTTCTTTGCAAAGCTTCCAGACACCTTTTGATACAACTGAGAATCCTGGGTTTTCATTAAAGAGTAAGAAAGTGGGAGGAGAGAAAGAAAAATCTGGGGCATGATCCTTCCTAGAAGGAAAGTCTTAATAATTGATCCAGTTTTCCCTTTCAGAGATATTCATGGTTCCACACCCAGATTTCACAAGTTTTGCTAAATAAAATAAATTGAGGCTGGGCGAGGTGACTCACACCTATAATCCTAGCACTCTGGGAGGCTTAGGTGGGTGGATTGCCTGAGCTCAGGTGTTACAGACCAGCCTGAGCAAAGCAAGACCCCATCTCTACTAAAAATACAAAAACTAACCAGGTGTCATGGTGGGCACCTGTAGTCCCAGCTACTCAGGAGGTTAAGATTGCTTGAGCGCAAGAATTGGAGGTTGCTATGAGCTATGACTCAACCCTAGGGCAACTGAGTAAGATTTTGTCTTAAAATAAGAAATAATAAAAAAAATAAGCAAAAGAAAAAATAGATTTAATTTTTGTAAAGAAAGAGGGAGGTGGAGAGAGAGAGAAAGAGATTTTTCCATGCTCTACTTTATCCATTTACCATACTGATTTTCTAAAGGTCAAGCCATGGAATTCTGGTGATGGGAGCTGCCTGCTACATTTGCCATTGGCTCCTGAAATTATTTTTGTCATACAAAACATGGAAAATCTTATAATTCATCTTTAGGAATGCAAATTGATGTTATCAGCCTCATCTCCTTTAGGGAAGTTGAATCAAAAAGTGACTAGTGAAACACTGGTCAATATTTCCCATTAAAATTTGCATGGTACCTGCATATATATTTTTTTCACATAGTTAAGAGACCCCTAAGATAACAGTAGAAACTTCTGTAAATGCTGGTATTAGAATATAGTAGCCAACACTTGTGAAATGTACGTTTAAAATATCTCTTGCATCAGGACCCTCCTTTTTCCTTCCTGAGCCAAAACCCTAGTTTAGGTCCTTATTAGCTCCACAGTACTGAAGCAGTGACTTTCAAGCTAGTCTCCTGCTTCTGGTCCTATTGCATGCGCCTAGTATGGCAATCTTCCAAAAGCACAGCTTTCAAGATGTGCTTCTGGTCAAAACTGTCCCCAGGCTCCATGTTTCCCTTTTGTACAGGCTTCTAACTATGGCTTTTAAATCCTACACACTTAGGCTTAGACTGACTTTCCCACCTTCATCTTTACTACTGTCTTACACAAGTCTTATGTATCAACCACATACATTTCTGGTTGCTTGCTCAATATGTTCAATTCTTTCTCCTTGCAAGGAGAAAGACTCATTATTCCTGTCTACTAAGGATAATATATCTATTAATCTCTGTTCAATAAAATCTTATCCATCATTCAAGGTTTATCAAATGTTATCACCATCCTAAAGTATTTCCCCAACTCAGAGAATTTGCCTTGAACTTCTATAATGCCACTTACTCATTATTGGAAGAGACCACTTTTTCTTTACCTTCCCAGCTCAGGAGGTTATAAATGTTGAGCTTATAAATGTTTAACAACTAACTCCACTCCAGCAAAAAGTCCTGATTTATAGTGGTTGCCAATTTTCATGGTGTAAATACTCCCACCATGACTCCATAGTCAATTTCAAGCTACCAGCATGATGCTGCTGAACATAGAATAGTGAGAGTTACATAGTAGCAAACAATTATATACTATTTCCACATACCAATAAAACATACATAAATAATCCAATTATATAAATACTAAAATATCATAAAACAATTCAAAATTAATGAATTACTTTTATTTTTAATAATTTTTTAAATTATAGGTTTATATAATTATTTTTAATAGTGATTGTTTTAACAACTAGCTCTCAAAATCCTTTAAAATCCCTAAAAATTAAAAACCAGTGCCAGCATGTCACTTTCTCCACTCTCTACATGACTAGGTAAGCTCCTTGAGGGAAGATGCTGTGCCTTTACTCATCTCTGTGTACCTAACGCAGTACCTTGCATAAGGTCCCACCTGAATCCATATCTAGGAATAGAGCTTTAAAAGGAGTTGCCCATGAAGACCTAGAATGCAGAAGTCCTATTCTTGGCAAGATGGAGGGAAGGGACGGCATTTCTGGGCAGAAATCCAGGGCGAACTCAGTGCCAGGAAAACGAAGTGCAACTTGCTTTTATTGCCTCAGGGATTCTTTGGGTTATTTTTGTCCCATTGTTTAGAATGTCCCCAGGTCTGAGTCAAGGAATGAGGAAAGCAAGGGATGAGGCAAGATCATCCAAGGAAACTGCCATGGGCTATTTCAAAGTGCCAACTATAGTAGCAGGGGTGGGTCAAAGGAACACATGGAACTCCATTGCTTACATGGAATCAAAGTTTTCAGACCCTAACATTCCCACTTCTCTATACATCAGTTAAATGAGTGGCTCAGCACCCAGGCTAAACATTCTGATTTAGATTCAAAGTGTTTGAATCCTTACCCAAGTTCTGCTAGGATTCAAATATCACACAGTTTAGCTTTGATGTTTCATATCTTAAGAGATATACTTGCTACTTTCTCCTCCAGGATAATGGGAAGCCTAATAGAAAAATGTAAATATCATTGGTGAGGATTAAAAGCCACTAGGAATGCTTAAAGTCTAGAGAGAATGTAGGCTAGTGATAGACTAAGTTAGGCCCTAATGGGGCCTAAGTTTCTGATTTAGGAAACCTCCCAGATAAATCAGGTCCCCAGAGTTAGCATTTTGTCTTACAAAAACATAAAAGGGAAGAGATGTGTGGTCATAAACAAAAGGGTTATTGGAGTGCTGGACCACTTCTGAACAGGAAAGGCAGTGAAGCCAGAGAGAGCTAACTGGACCAGAGGTCAAGTTGAGATCACAAAAGCAGAAATAGGAAAGTAAGGATGTACGAAAGCAGGACAGATTGGTTTTCCAAAGACTGCACTATTTATGACATCAGTCACATTAAAAGCATTTATCCCTTTAAAAATGATTGAATAATCATTAAAATTATTACATTAAATGTATTAAGTATAGATGCAATCAGAAAATAAAAATGTGGGTCTACTCCACATTTGATTTATTATTATTTTTTTTTTGGTAGCATACTTAAATTTAAATTACACCATAGGCACATTTTAGCATAACATGTACTGTATATTTTTACATTTCAATAAATCCATTTTCCCCCAAACATAGCACTTGGTAATTCAGAGAAATGTCTTTGTGGCTCCCAAATGCTGCTTCCTCCAAGTTGGCTCATGGTTAGTATTTTTCTTTTCTTTTCTTTTCTTTTTTTTTTTTTCTTGTTGAGTTAATGGAAAACTCCAAGTTCTCTGTGGGAGCAAAAATAAACCTGATGGTCTTTGAGAAAAAGAAATTCCTTTTGTTTCGCTTCCCTTCTCTCATATCAAGCAGTGGAGACATCAGCTGTATTTATTTGTAATAAAGTAATCATGGGAGGAAACCAAATGAATAATTTCAGTGAAAATTGTTATATGCAATTAGCTTTCTATCAGACAAATATGACTTCCTTTAACACAGCCCATCTTTCTTTAGAGCAGGGGAAAGAATCATTTCAAATACAAGCTCTGCTGTCAAACATATCTGGGTTCAAATCCTGGTTTAACTACTTACAGACTTTGTGGCAATAATGCTACTGTGTAATTTCTAAGACTAAGTCATAAAAGGCCATGGAGCTTCTTATGCCTGACCACTGGGGCATTCATGTTTAGAGCCCCGAGCTGCTGTGTAAAGATAACTACCCAAAATCTGCTTGGCTGTAAAGAAACCCAAGCCACAAGGGGAAGCCGGATTAAAGTGCTCTGGTGGCAGTCCTGATCTTTGAATCACTCCCATATAGCAACCAGATATGGGGAAAAGGTATTTTGGACTCCTTAGGCCAGCCCATATACCATTTGAAGGTCACTAAGTGACATTAGTTGAAGCTACAAGGAGCAAGTGAGCCTAACAAAATGATCGCTATTTTAAGTTACTGAGTTTTAGGGTCATTTGTTATGCAATAAAAGATGCAAGAAGCAACACACATGAGCATCATCTCACTGGGAAAACAAGCCATTGGAAAGACCCTTAGCTGTAAGTCAACAGAATAGTGATAGTAACAGGAACATCACAACAACGAGCCCATCAATTGGACTTATTCTGCACCAGGCACTGTTTCTACTGTTTCATGTATATGAACTGATTTAATCTGTAGAATAGCCCTGTGAGGTAGGGGCTATTATTATCCTGTTTCACAGATGAGGAAATTGGATCACAGAGAGGTTAAGTGACTCGCCCAACCTCCCATAGCGAGTAAATGGTAGAACAGCATTAAATGCAGGTGGTGCCAGAATCGCTGCCTTTAGTCACCACTGTATACAACCTCGCTCATGTCAAATATGTAAAAGAAACTTTACCAATGTTTCTGAATCTCCTAAAACACTGGCTTGCAGGGAGGAAAGCCTTCACACTGGCTACAGTGCTGGCTTTCTGATCCTGCTCATGCCCACAAAATCCATCTGGAGTGGTGCTTCCAGACAGTTCAGTCGTGGGTTGTTCTGCCTCTGGGTCAGTCTGCCTCTGAGTCATGCACGCCTATTTCCAAATGTCAGTCTCCAAGCTTAGAAGCTGCTACTTTAGTTTCTGTAATTCTTTCTGAAGACACTAACCTTCTTTTGGGACTCAATGACAGGGCATCTGTGACAGATCTCATTATTAATGTAACTTCAAACTAGGCTTCCTCAGTACTTTCTTAGGGGCTATAGGAAAGGGCGATAATAATAGCAGCTAACACCTTTTGAGCTCTGTGTGCTAGGCGAGTCTTGTGCTCAGCACTTCGTATGTAATGTTTCCTTTAATCCTCACAATAACAGAGACCCATGATATAACTACTATAGTTTTCATGGCCATTTTGATGAAGAGAAAACTGAGCCTCATGAAAATTACTGACTTGCCTGAGGTCACATAGAGATTAAGTGAGACAGCCAAAATTTGAACCCACATCAGTGTGACAGGTCTAAAGCCAGTATGCTGAACAATCAATGTGACTGAATGAATTGCCTTTCTGATGAAAGAGACTTTCCTATAAAATGAGGACAATAAAAATACTGTCTCTTCCACTTCTAAGTCTCTATCTAAGAGAAACAACGACATATGGTTACACGAAAATATGCAGGAACGCTCATGGTGGCATTATTGATAATTGTCCAAAACTAAAAACAAAACAAATGTCCTTCAGTGGATGGGTGGATAAACAAATTGAGGTCTAGCCATATGATGAAATATTACTGAGCCATAAAAAGGATAAAGTACTAATCGATACTATGTGGGTGAACTTTGAAAGCTAACTGAAATAAAGAAGCTAAGGCACGAAAGACCACATACTGAATAATTCCATTTATATAGAATGTCCAGAACCAATAAAGGCAGAAAATAGATGAGTGGTTTCCATAGGCTGAAGGGCGAGGGAATATGAAGTGACTGCTAATAGGTATGGGGTTTCTCTGGAGGGTTGATGGATTGTTCTAAAATTGATTGTGGCGATTGTTGCATGTATCTGTAAATACACTAAAGGTCACTGAATTGTGTACTTCAAATGGGTGATTCTTATATTAGTTATACCTCAATAAATATGTTGAAAAATACTGCTTTACCACCTGAATTTTTTGTTTGGCGTAAATGAATTAAATGCCAAGAACTGTGGCTGGCACATGGTCAGCACTGAGTACACAATATCTATTTTTATGTTTTAAAAAGTTGGGAAGAATATACCATAACGGACTAGGGATATTGATTTTTGCTTGAGCACTGCAAGAAGTCACATTCAATTTTCACTCTGATTTTATTGTATCTTCCCGAAAGTCATTAAGTCCCCTGCATCCTGTCATCTGAAGCACAAAGTGAGACATGCCAAATTGCATGGGAGAAATAAAGGAAAACCAAAAGCAAGATAAACCCAATATTCTGGTGGCAAATACCAACTGCAGTGGGAAAATACCTCAAGCCGTCTGTATTTGGGGCATTCATTATCAGGGAGAAGTTCCCGCCCGCCCACGTCTTATCTATGCCCTGCCCTCCCTCTCCCTCAGAAAGTCTAGCTACTTCTTCAAACACACACCTTTAAAATTGCACAGCAGAAACATCAGAAGTCTACGTGTAGAATAGCAGTGGTCGGGTTGTGACAACCTATGGCAGCAAATATTCCTAGTGCCTGGTTCAAGGAGAGGCGTTGAAAAATTCCTGAGACCCAGCTGTTGACTGGCTGAAGAACAGCCATGGCCTTGAGATAAAGAAGGATAGCCTCTCCCTGAACAGCATGGAACTCCTACTCTAATCACTGCTGCAAAACTGCAGGAAAAGTGTAAATGTACTTCAAGGACCTGGGGAATGAAACTATGCTTCCCACCTTTCCCAAATATTTCATTTAACTTTAATTATGGAAATTAGATCATATGGCTTGCAGCTGTTCTCAAGTTAAGTTTCCTTATCCTTAGCAATGTATCCGAGTAGGAGCTTCTCTCAAATTGCATCAGCATCTCCCAGAGGGCAGGGCTCTGACAATTTCTCTTTCTTGGGTTTATAGGCAGAAGGTAATTTAGAGGAAGGCTATGTTCCAAAAGTCCTTTGACCAGTCTGTTTTTTACCTGGTGAGTTTACCAGTTCAGCTCACAAATAGTTAACTAATACACAAGTAATTTAAATGTGGACATTTGCCAAAAATGGGCCATGATTACTCACCAAAAACACCTGGAGCCTAATGTTTCAGCAATCAGAATTTTTTGGATTTCAGAAATGTAATTCAGCATACATAACTGCATATGCCATAACACCCCTTTTAGAGTCAGGAGCAGCATCCTAGAATCAAGATAGCAACTTTCTGGGGTAAACAAGAATACTCAGATTAAGTAGAATAAACAGACTGTAAATAGCCACACAGTTAGTTCAGGTCAAGTTCTGATACCAAAGAAGTTTGCTGGAAACTTGCAATAAAAAGCATTTAATTTCCACTCTACTGGATTTCAAAACTGCAGATAAGGGATTATGAACCTACACCCTCAAGTACATGTTACCAGTTGTGGACTCCTGAACAACTTCCCAGCATGACTGAGTCTCATTTTTTCCTCATCTGTAAAATGGGGTCAATAATAGTTACCTCATTTTAAAGGAGTCGATACCTGAAAGCTTTGAGCAGAGCCTGACATGTGTCAAGAGCTCAAGAAATGTAATCTCCATAGCTGCAGCTGCTGATGAGGTCAACCTCTGCAACAGCAGGGACTGGAAGAGACTGAGTGGTGACAGAGAATACTCGTACCAGGATTTGTTAATTCTCCACAATTGTGCAAAAAATGGCATGTTTCAGGTCAATCTCTTTTAAGGTGTCCTAAATTAGCAAACAAAGAAACTGCTGCCACTTTGGGGAAGAGGAGTTGTCCACTCAGTATTACTGACTATTCATTTACATGTATGAGGTGTCTGGGACCCAGAGATTCCATGGTGCCTGTCTATCAATGATACTTGCCCTTTGTTGAGTCCTCAAATGTGCTCAGCACTGCACTAGGCACTTAACAGGTATTTCATAGTGATCATAGCCACAGCTGTGCATGGAAAGCATGATTACCATGACTTAGAGCAGTGGTTCTCAACCTGTGGGTGGTGACCCACAGGAACTGTATTAAAGGGCCGCAGCATTAGGAAGATTGGGAACCACTGACTTAGAGGGATTTTCCCAAGATCCTGGGGACAGCTAAGGAATGGCAGCACCAGGATTCACCGCAGTTCTCTCTGATCCCCAAGTATATTCATTTTCTCTCACACTGCCTCTTTCGTGAGGTCTGAGGAAGTGAGGATTAATCTACCAAGGAATAAACAGAATCTCCCAAAGAGACCTTTTTCTCTCATTTGCTCACTCCCTCTACCATGTGAGGCACGTGGAGAAACAAATGGCTCACGCTGATTATCTGGGTTTTGAGAAATATGAAACATAGTAAGAACATAGTGAGGTGTGTGTGTGTGTGTGGTCTTTGGGCGTGTGGGGTAGGGAGGCTGATTATTCTTATGAAATTTCATTATGGTTTAATTATTTTTTTCATGAGATAAGCCCAGAAGGCCTTTGTTTCAGATATTATTTCTAATTATTCATGGCTTATGAATGCAATCACAAATAAGGGTGAGAAGGTAGGTTTATTATTTAATCAACTGCATAAAGATGATGTACTATTCAAATTTAAAAGGAAAGAAAGTCACCCTATAATGAAAGCCGTCCTCAGATAATAAGGTCTTTTTGGCTATATCTATTCTCCCATTACTAAAACCTTTGAAGAGTAAAATAACTACCAGAGACACAACCTGACAAAGTGAGGGCAGATATTTGGGTCCAGTCATAGTTCTCTGAAAGTCTTGCCCCACAGGAGAATACTCTGAGGTCAAATAGCGCAAACTCCCAACCTTTGCAGTGAGCCCTTGTCAAACCCAGCCAGCAGACCATCATTCAGCCCCTGTGTGCACACTTTGACAGATGAGCTTGTTCTGTGGTGGACAGCCCAGTAAGTCAGAAAGCATAAACTTGTACTAAACTGAAGAGCTGAAATAAGGGTCATCCATAGTTTTCATTTGTTGGCCCCAGCTGTATCCTCTGCAACACTCAAGCTCATTCAACTCCTCTCTGCCATCAAACATATAAACACAAAGTCCTTCAACACATATATGTACACACTTCTCTGAACCTAAGCTAAATCATGTGAGTTGTCTTCGGCTGCCTCTTATGTGGCATTTCTAGACCTTGTCACTCCTCTATTCACCTACCCCTGGGTGTTCACACTAATGCAGTGTGTCTCATACTTAATAATCACCCTGAGAGCTTTCACAAATCATGATGCTCAGGTCAGACTCCATACCAATTACACTGAAATATCAGGAGGTGGGCCCCAGGCATCACTATTTTTAAGAGAACCAGGGCTTTAACCCCTCAATATTCAAACAGGAATGGTCTAGGGACCAAAAGCATGGCATGATCTGGGAGCTTAGTTAGGAGTCTTAGGCCCCACTGCAGTCTTACAGAATAACAGTCTGCATTTTACAAGATACACTTGGATTATTATATATATTAAAGTGTGACAAGCCAGGCCATGAAGTACATTTCTATCTCAGTCCTTTTTAGACATATTTCTCTTAGATAATGCTATTAATCACATCCCATCTCACCTGACTCAAGGTTTACAACAAAATGGTAGGACTTTCCCTGACCCACTCTTAATCCACTTTTCAGTCCTATAGCTGAACTCTAGTCCCCCAACTTTCCTGGGTCTAGCAAGCTTTACGTAGTGCAGTATTTCCTAACCCAAAGCCTACTGCCATATTCTGAGGGTTCTATAATTGCATAAGAAAACTTTAAAGTCCGGAATTTAACAACGATCAGGAGATTTAAAATTTTTTCAGTTTAAGAATTTTAGAACCATCTGGCTGACCACCTATAGCTCGGCAATGCTTAGTGATTTCAGTGCCCATTTTGGCTTCTGTGTTTACAACCACACTGGTGCCAATTAGAAATATTTTAAGTGTCTCAATCTAATGATAAAATTACAAAGACCAGCCTGGGATGTGGAGCCAGGATTTAAATTCAGATCTGTGACTCTGTAGCTTGTGATTTTTTTGGCAGCCCATGCCCTTAAGCACAGTGCCACACCAGATACAGGACTTGTATTCCACCATCCACCTTGCTACCTCTTCACAATCTTGCCTGTTTAAATCACCTTGCCTTTGCTCCAAAGTTTCTTTCAATGTGCTCCTAATGTCATGAGAAAGAACTATATGACATCAGTTTTGTTTTTGCCACAAGAGATACTTAAAATTTCTCACCACTAAATACTTTGTTTCCCTTGAAGAAATAGTAGCATCTTTCATTAGAAACATAAGAATAGCATAACTCAATGTTGCTCAACCCAGATTTCTATAAGAATTATTTATAATAGTTTCATTTTTGCATTTATTATTATTATAATCTAAAAGAATCACATTCATCTGGTGGCCACCTTATAACTACATACTAATATATACTTTCAGAACTTACATTTATATTTTTATACAAGAACTTTGGTACTGAGTGAAGGATAAATACCATTATGAAAGACCTAGAAGAAAGAGAGTAATTCAAAGAGGGAAAAGAGGTGAAAGAATTAAGATGACATAGGCACAGCTCTCAAAAACCTCTAGCACAGGTGGCGCCTGTGGCTCAAAGGGGTAGGGCCTGGCCCCATATGCCGGAGGTGGCAGGTTCAAACCCAGCCCTGGCCAAAAATCTGGAAAAAAAAAAAAAAAAAAAAAAAAAATCTCTAGCACAGAAGGCAGGCCAACTCACATTGCAAAAAGATGTAGCTACCAAGTTATAAAATTAATGGTAATTTAAAGATATAAAGATAAATGTCCCTTTAAATGACACATTAATATTTTAGTATTGTTTTTTGGGATATTAAATTTACTGTCTTACAAAAAAAAAAAAAAAAAAAAAATCATAACCTAAAATCTAGTTACCTGTCAAAAATGAGAAATAACAATAAATGACCACAAAGCAAATGATGGCTCATGCTAAAAAGAAAGGAGGGATTATTTTATCATAAGGACATTTGCAGTCAAATAGAATCTCAATGTTCAATCACAAAGATGTGGAAATAACCCAAGTGCCCACCAACCCATGAATGGATTAATAAACTATGGTATATGTACACCATAGAATACTATTCAGCCATAAAAAGATGGAGACTTTACGTCCTTGGTATTTACCTGGATGGATTTGGAGAACATTCCCCTAAGTATTTCAAGAATGGAAAAGCAAGCATCCCATGTACTCGATACTAATCTGAAAATAGTATATCAACAACCACAGGCCTAACATTAGAGAAAAATAAATAAATTAAAGAAGGGGGCTAGGTAAGTTCCCACCTATTGGGTACAATGTAGGAATATGTGGCACACTTCCTGGGTGAAAGACACAACTATTAATACAACTCAGACTTTGGACTTTCCCTTTAGAAATGCAAATTATGTAACCTAATCTTATGTTCCCTCATATTCACCCAAAATTAAAAAAAACAAACAAACAAAAAAAAAAAAAACGTAAGGAAGGAAGGTTGGAAAATATAATATATAAAATGTAGCTTTCCTATTTGTAACTCAGCAGTAAACATTGAACTTTAGCAAAAATTGTCTACTACATCACAGTTAAGATTATCAACCCTAAATGCATTTTCCCTCTTAAACTATCTATGAAGACACTCAAGAATATAATGGAACTTGTGATGTAGAAGGCTAGGGCTAATTACACACCTATTTCCAAGATCACAAGGGAATTTCTACCAACTGCAACTGCAAACTCATTGACACAGAACTGGACAATATATGCCATGCACTAGTCTATGCTACACAACTGGATATTGAACTTGCCTTTGTGCTATCTCCCAACCAGTTCAGTTACATGAAGTCTCCCTAATGAGAAAAGTGGGTCCTTGTCCGTCTATTCCATGTAGCAACTTTGTGACATAGCCAAAATGCCAGTCTCACCACAGACCTTTTATATATATTGTCTTTATTCAGTTAGAGACTACAACTCCCTGGAAATAAACCTGGACAGGAGATACACATGTGCCTGTGGGTAAGTTGGGTGATAAATGAAAGTGGTACCCCATATTCTGGGAGGACTAGATTATACTAATACATTGCACTGTAGGCTGAGATCTGTTACCTAAATACTTAAAAAAATAAAATTAGAAGGGAAGAGAAGATAGAGTACATCTCACATACTAAAGATGATTACTATTATACAGAATTTGTATTTGAGTGGTGCGTGTATTCTAGATCATGATGGAAAAATGTCTTTAATGAACCCTGCTTCTATTGGTCAATTAACATATTATCATTTACTTCAGTTTTATCAGAAAATTTGGTGAGCATGTATGTATTCCATTTTCAAAGCATGGTATGATGATTATAAGGAATGAGTCTGGAACCAGGCCACCATTATACTAGGCTATGATCCAGGGAACTTTATTTTGCCTCTTAGAATTTCCATAGCCTTATCAGCAAAGTGATGATTTTATAATAATAATGCTTACTCATAAAGCTATTGTAAGAATTAAATGAGTGAATATATTTAAAGCAACTAGAACTGTGTGCTTGGCTTGCACTAAGTGCTATTTAAGTATTAGCTCTTGTTAATACTACCATGATTATTCACCCAAGTCAAAGGAATTTCAGATGATAATGCTGCCAAGTAGAGAACTCTATGGTAGGCCACTTAGAAACCTCCCTCCACTTTTGCATTGATCCCTTAATCATCACTTAGGATGGAGTGGCTCCATCAGCCAGGAATTCACTTAACTGTACTTCTAGCCAGTTTTCATTTCTCCATCTTTAAGAAGCCATTAGAGGCCCTGGCATCTCATTCTTCTCCCACTAAACTCCAAGGTCTTCATTATGACTAAGCAACCTGTGTGCCCTCCTATACTCTGCTATCCTTCTGTCCTCCTCTTTCACTTTCCTCCTGGCGCAATCATCTCTAGCTGTGCTGGCCTCCTGGCCATTTTTCAAAAACTAACCTTTTTGTACTTCAGGGCCTTTGCACTTGCTGTTCCCTCCATCTGGGATACTCACCCCGCTTTCTGTATGACTTTTTTCTCTCCTTTCTTTCAGGTCTCACTCTGATCACAGTCACCTGATTACATAGGCTTTCTCTGATTATCCACCTTAGTTTGTTCTGTGTTTCCATAAAGGAATGCCTGAGGCTACATAATTTATTTAAAAGGAGTATTTTTTGGCTTATGGCTCTGCAGGCTGTATACAAAGCATGATGCCAGCATCTGCTTCTGGCAAGGGTTTCAGGACATTCCACTCATGGTGGGAGGCAAAGGGAAGCAGGTATTACAGCAAGAGGAAGGAAGCAAGAGAGAGGGGGAAAGGTGCCAGGTTCTTTTCATCAACCAGTTTTTGTAGGAACTAAGAGTGAGCACTCAGTTTGGTCTGTGAGAATGGCACTAAGCTATTCATGAATTACAACCCAAATGCTTCCCATTAGGCCCCATGTCCAACAATGGGAATCAAATTTCAACATGAGATACAGAGGGGACAAATATCTAAACTATTGCACCACCTTACATTAAATAACATCTCCCACCCTATCTCAAGCTCCTCTGGGCATGTACCCTCTAGCCTCTGCCCTAATAACAGACTATGTTATTTATTTGATGGTTTCCTCTTTTTCCCAGTAGAATGTCAGCTCCAAGAAACATGGATTTTTAACTGTCATTTTTCCTTGCTGTATCCCCAGTGCTTTCAAGAGTGTTTGGCACAATAGTATCAAATAGTAGCCATCTGATAAACATTTGTTGAATGAAGGAATATTAAACACTGTAAAAAACCAAATGTATTACATCTATAGCACTCTCTTGATCAGAGTCTAGTAACAGACTTTTAAAATTCTTTTTAAGTAGATGTTTAAGGCATTAAATTTAGTTTAGCATGACCTGCTCTCAGTGAATAGAACTTTATATGTAATAAAACAACTCTGTCATTTGGTACAACAAAGTATATAAAGCCCTATTAAACACTTCTCTACTGTTTTGTAGATTTTCCTGCAGCCTTTGGCTTTGTTAGCAGAAATCAGCTCCAGCCAAATGGCCTTGCACCATCACTGATAGGCGTCTCTTAGTCCTGCTTCAGCAGGCTCTCACTGGGCACCAGATAAAATTTGCAGTGCTTTGACAATGATAAGAAATAAGGGCACATCTTAGTCCTGCTTATACTCAACCTTTTCCTTAATGACATACTTAATCTTGAAATCAGACTATAGGATATTACATTATCCCTATACAAATTCTAAATTTCTATTGTATGCAAGTAATAAACTTTAAGTTTTTGCCCTGCTTTTATTGTTCAGTTTATTTACTGTATGGGGTGTTCCTGGTAACATTTCTTCTTGCATATATGTTTTTTTCCTCTTATTTTCTAGCATTTAAAAAACCTGATCCCTGCTCTGTTTTGCCAAAGTTGCAGTTAATAGTGTTGTAACTTGTTACTTTATGATGGGGTCCTAGAAAAACCACAAATAGATATTGCTGATGATTCTTGTTTACATTTTGACACAAAAAAATAAATAAAGTATAGAATAAGCACTTAAGAAACTTTTTCTTTCTTAGTAAATGCCTCAGAAATATACCTGGGAATATACTTAATAAAAGAAGTAAAAGATCTCTATAAGGAAAATTATGAGACACCAAGGAAAGATATCACAGAGGACACAAAAAAATAGAAAAATATATCATGTTCATGGATTGGTAGAATCAACATCATTAAAATGTCCATACTACCCAACATAATTTACAGATTCCATGTAATGCTCCTTAAAATACCAATGTCATATTACAAAGACCTAGAAAAAAAAATAGTTCCTTACATTTTTTTGGAACCAGAGAAGAGTCCAAATAGCCTCAGTAATCTTATACAAAAATAACAAATCTGGAGGCATCACATTACCAGATTTCAAACTATCCCACAAGCCTATAGTAACCAAAACAGTATGGTATTGGCACAAAAATAGAGACATAGACCAATGCAACAGAACACAGGACTCAGATATAAAACCATTTACCTACAGCCAACTGATCTTTAACAAAGCAGACAATGATAATACACTGATAAAAAGAAGCCTGATTAAATAAGTGGTACTGGGAAAATTAGATAGCCATATGCAGAAGAATAAAACAGGATCCACATCTCTCACTACTCACAAAAGTTAATTCGAGATGGATAAAGGACTTAAATGTAAAGCATGGAACCATAAATTGTAGAAGAAAATTTTTAAAAACTCTTCTAGATATCAGCTAGGCAAAAGAATTTATGAAGAAGGCCCCAATGACAATCACAGCAACAATAAATATATGGAATTTAATTAAATTAAAAAGTTTCTGCACAGCTAAAGAAATAATGAACAGAACAAATAAACAATCTAAAGAATGGGAGAAAATATTCATAAGCTATACATCTGATAAAGGACTAATAACCAGAGTATATTAAGAATTAAAGAAAGTCAGCAAGAAAAAAAAAAAATTAAAAAGTAGTCAAAAAACATAAAACAGAAGTTATTTTTTATTCAAAAGAAGATAGAAAAATGGCCAAAAAACATATAAAATAATACTCACTGTCACTATCATCAGGCAAATGCAAATTTAAAATCACCATGAGATATCACCTTACCCAAGCTAGAATGGCTTTTATTAAAAATTCCAAAACCAATAGGTGCTGGCAAGGATGCAGAGATAAAGGAATGCATATACACTGTTACTGGGGCTGCAAATTAGTACAACCTTATGGAAAACACTATGGAGATTTCTCAAAGAACTAAAAGTAGACCTACCATTCACTCCAGCAATCTCACTACTAGGTATTTACCCAAAGGGAGAGAAGCCATTTTATGAAAAAGACACCTGTACTTGAATGTTTATTGCATCACAATTGCAAAGATATAGAATCAACCCAAATTCTATATCCATAAATTCATAAGTGAATTAACAAAATGTGGTATATGTATGCTATGAAATACTATTTAGCCATTAAGAATGATTAATTAAGACCTTTTGTGATGATTAGAATGGAACTGGATCCCATTCTCCTACGTGAAATATCTAAAGAATATAAAAACTAATACCACATGTACCTATTAAATTGGATCTAATCAAAAGTATACATGTACACAGAGGGAAGTGAAACTCAGTGGAAATCTTGTGGGGGAAACGGGGAAGAAGGAATTGGCAAAAACATACTTAACAGGTAGAATGAATACTATCTGAGTGATGGGCATACCTACAAACCTCACTCAAGGATAATAATAGCAATCCATATAACCAAAAACACTTATACCTCTGGAATATTTTGAAATAATGACAAAAAATAAAATTCCTCAATAATTCAAGCCTATAAAAAGAAAATAAATCAAGTCTTTTCTTAGGATACTGAATACATACCTAAATATGATTCACTTATACAACCATCATTAAATATTAATTATTGAAAAAGAAAATTCATAATTGGGAGAGGGACAAATTGGCAATTGAATAGGCTCTATATTATCAGTCAATTGGGGTTGGGTACTTAAAAATAACGAGGGATTTATTTTAACTAAGCACTTTCATGGAAATGACATGCTAAGGGTATAAAGGCCATAGTCACTAAAGCCATAGGAGCCAGACTGAAATTCTCTTGCATAAGAGGGCCACTTAATCTCTCTTCCTCTAAAATTCTTCCATAGTGTGAGTCAGCTACCCAAATTCTATCTGAACAAAGAAATGGGGCTAGGATAATAAACAGAGTGCAAACATGCAAACATTACCAGGGAGTTTTCTAAAAGCACTCTAATATTTACCACTACCACCTCTTTAGTGCCTTGGAAGCACTAATTCAGTCATTTTGGACTCACCTCACAATGAGTCATGGAAGTATAGTATAACAACTAAAGACATTGCCATTTTCCCCTGAGAACCAGGCATCAAATTTATGTTGGGCTTAGCCTCATAACAGGGAGAGCAAATTTTATAAATAATTTCTGTTGTACACCATGGAATATTATGCAGCCTTAAAGAAAGATGGAGACTTTACCTCTTTCATGTTTACATGGATGGAGCTGGAACATATTCTTCTTAGTAAAGTATCTCAAGAATGGAAGAAATAGTACCCAATGTACTCAGCCCAACTATGAAACTAATTTAGGGCTTTCACGTGAAAGCTATATAACCCAGTTACAACCTAAGAGGCAGGTGCAACTAACTGTCCTGGTGTTTTTTAAGCACTGAGATTACTAAGACAGTCTTGGAAAAATCATTGTCATTCTCACCACTGGTATTAAATATCTTAGTGTACTTTCAACATAGGAGCTATTATATAAGATGTTGAGAATTCAGAATATGAAATATGGTCTTCTGCTTCTAAGAAGATTAGAATCTTGTTGGAGAGGATGTTTGTGTGTATGTATGTACAATGTATTTGGAAAGCTAATAAGGAGTAATATGTTCAAATTATAAAATGGTTTGTATAGATAGTAAGGGCACAGGAATTCAGATGGACTGAATGTTACAGTTAAGGGTTTAGATCACTTACCATACATTGAGACATATTTGAACATAGATAAGATATTTCAAACAGGAATATATTGAACTTGAACTTGAACTGAACTTGACCAGGACATTCCAAAAGGGAAATAGACATGGAAATGGACAAGTCACTGGATGAGAGCAGATGCAGAGTGAGATCTCCCTGCTGTGCTGGGGAAACCAATTCCAAAGTCAGAAGTCAATGTTCTGAGCCTCTACACACGGAACAGTGGTGCTAAAAAATGTCCTGTCATGGAGATTCTGAGAGGGACAGTATTAAGGTCCTAGGGGCAGGTAGGTAAGATTTTCAGAATTTTCTCAAGTTTGAGAGCAGAAATACATGGGGGCTTTGGCCAACATGTAACTTAGCCCCATGTATTGACCAAATTAAGCACTGTGTAAACTCAAGAAAGGTTTAACTATTGTTTTGGATCTAGAAAGTGTTTTTGGAGCTAGAAAGAAGCTTCCCATTCTCCTTTTCTCCCACCACTGTTTCTAGGAAAGGAAATTTTATAATCTGAACTTTTTACCTCTGGGGAGGCATGTGACCAGTGGAGAATGTGGTCCCTTCTGGATCATTACTTGACTTATCTGAGCTCCTAACAAGTCTCTCATTTAGCAAGGAACTTACAGGAGCTATAAATGCCCTCAGAGTTGCAATGGTTTTCTGTGAATTGTCTGAGTTCAGTGAGACAGAACACTTGCAGAAAAAGTCAGACAGAGCAGATTTATTACTTAGCAAAGATAAACAGAAGCCTAGTACCCACAGTGAGCCAGTCCTCCAAAGCTCAGGAAAGCTGCCACGGTGAAGGGAGTCTTGTCTTTGAATGCCCCATGACATACCATAGCTGAGGGACTCCCAAAACTCTCCACCCTTGGGTTTGTGTAACCTGGGTGCCAAGTGGCTCATTGAACATTACCATTGTGGAACAACCTATTCTAAGAGGAACGAGGACATTTCCTCTTTATCTTAGGGTGTTGCACTCTTGGTATGTTCTGGCAAAGAATTGCAAGCAAGAAAAGAGCTGTGTTGGCTAAGCCATCTAGAGGCCTGTCCTTCTGCAAGAATGTCATCTGAAAAGGACATGTATGTCATCATCCACATGTTTGCTCTATGATGAGTTTTTCCATGACACTTATTTTTTAAATTATGGATGGTGCGCTGCTCCTCAGATGCAAAATAAATTCCTTTATTAGCTCATTTCCTGCTAAGACAGAAGAATAGTTATCTAGTTATTGTGTTAGCTAGTTTATATTATTTGTAATAGCTTTTAGCCAATATTAGAAATCAAAACTTATTATCCTCCGGATCTTATCAACTCACATACATTTCTCTGTTTTTTCGTATGTTTGAACTCAAATGTAAAGCTCAAAATCTAACCTTAGAGAAAGTGCTGTTACTTCTAAGGTGAAATAATCACCACACTATTCAGCAGAGAATGCTTTTACACAGAGTGACACCTGGTTTCCTCTTCATGCATTACTACTGAAGGTGATAACAAAAAGAATATTGAGAAATTCCATTGTTCTAGGAGAAATTCAAATCAGGTCTGAGATTAGTATTAGAATCTGCCCATGGAGGTTACGAAATAATGATATGCTGAGGGATATTAAACCTGGAAAATTGAATTTTTATTTCTTTTGTCCCATAGTCCACACAAGTAGTCCCATTTACAACTGTTAAGGATGTAAGTTTGTAGTTAAAGCCTAAGGACATTTGGGCAGCTATGTGAATGGCAAGGGAAGCCCCTTTGTCCCTGCCAGCAACCCCTCTCTCATGGTGGCATCATGGTGACATCAGCAGTGCTGCATATTCCTGTCAGGATTTGGGGATCATATTTCCATGTGAAAGTCTGTAGTGTTGCTTCTTTTTTTTGGTGCCATGTTTATAAATGTACCCCTTTGGCTTTAAAAGTGCTCTACATCTGTTTGTTATCTGTTTTCTCCATGAGAATACAAGCCTGTGACTTTTTATATTTATGTCCATAATATCTACAAAAGAACCTGCCCTTGGAGGGTACTAAATAATGATATGTCAAATGACTATGTCCTCTACTTGTGCACATTGTGCATTTCCATCAACCACCCACTAGACAATAGTCAAGGTGTCATCACTGGTGGGGAAAGGGTTAGGTGAGGTTACTGGTAATGGCAAAGCAGGGCATTGATGCCGTATGACTTGCGACACTGGACAGGTTATCAAAGGTGGCTCAGCAGGATTCTGCTGCCAGAACCAAGGTGAAGCGTTGACTTCTAAGTTCCCCTAGACTAAGGCTTCAAATGCTGTGATGGACCCCAGTGTCTATAGCAGCATCATTGATTGTAAATTAGGAAGAGATGAGTGTTGCAAAGATGGAAATGGTGGCCAAACATGGTAGAACTTTCTTGCCTTCTCTTCTTAACCCTTCTGGCCAAAGTAAAGCCTATGAATTGATTGAGATCAGGCCATCTCAGTTCTTGTACAGTTGACTAACAATGTCATTGTTAAATAATTGAATTTCGGACAAATAATTGTTATTTAAATCTCTTTATAAAGAAGAATTGTGAAAATTACCTCAAAAATCCCTTCAGCTTGCCTCCGAAAACTTGAGTGCTTGATAGAGCAGAGAAAAAAATGTCTTTTCCACAGCAGTCCTAGAACACTGGCAGAATAGAGAGCAGGCGGCCTCTGATGAATGGATTTCAGTTGGCTTGTGACAGGGGGAATATCCTTGTGTTGATTCCATTAAGAGAGTTTCTCTAGGTCTGTGCTATGTGCCTGTCCATGGGAATACAGCACCAGCCCCCTCCCTATTCTCTCCATAGGTGAGGCATCCACAGACCCAAGCACTACATCTCCTGGCTATTGAGAGACCAACTCCTATCAATTTGACCCAGATTCATTAAACTCTTGTTACTAGGACATTATGTATCACAGGGTCATTAAGACCATATACAGTGAGCCCTGTTCTATATTTCTAACCTCCCTTTGTTTTCCGTACCTCTCTCTGCCCAGAATTTTTGTGTTTCTCTAAATTTCCAAATCATACATAAAATACCCATTTTTCATTCCCGGCTTATGCCTTGAGTTATTTATAATAGACCCAGGAGGAAATGTTCATTTAAATTGGAAAGAGGAGATGATGTCAGAGAAGAGAGAAATTTTGACAGTGCTATTTGGAGTTGAAAACTGTGACATTAATAAACACACACACACAAGAAAGAATAGAAAAGGAAAGAAAATAATGTGCAAAGCAATTGCTGCTATTTGGAGTTGAAACCTGTGACATTAAAAAAAGAAAAAAAAAAGAAGGAAAAGAAAAGAAAATCAGGTGCTGAGCAAGTGCGGCAGCCAGGAGTGAAGCATGGTCCAGGAGCTTCAGGAATGGATTATTTTTGTGTGAAAGAATTGTTTAAGAATAAGCAATTTAAAAATTGTTATTATCCACTTTTGATAAGAACTTAAATAATTAAGTGAATTATCTTTTAAGGGATATGACAAAGAAGTGGACACTTGGGGGGAAATGAAGGCTTTCTGTTTGATGGTATCCAATCAATACAAACTCCAGGGGTCCCTGTTCAATGAAGAAATTCAAAAGACCCCTGGCATTTCCACAAGCAGGACTCTGCTTTTTGAAATCTTAACACAAGTTCTGTAGTAACTGATGGATTTGTTTGCCCCAAAATACTGACATTCAGTGAAAATTCTATATTTAAAGGACTCAGAACATGTTCCCAGAACGTAAGTGGATAAATCCTTTGTTTCCAAAAATATTATATAAGCAACGATTTAGAAATTATAAGAACTAATATTCTATCTTCAAATTCTGGGTGGCTGATTCCCTTAGACTAGATATTTCAGTTTGAAGATCTGCATAATTCTGTACTGGTCTGATACAGAATGGAGAAATTTCTAAATTTCTTTGTCAACTCATTTCTAGATCTAAGTGAGCTAAAAACATGTCCTCTTTGCACGACATTAAATCTGACATTCAGTGTTATAATCTCTATTCACTCAGCTGGAAATATGGTTCTAGTCTGAGTTCTTACACCCCTTATGTGACCTTGTCACTAATTTAGTTCCTCAAATCAGTAACCTCTGAGTTGACCATCCCTAATCTACACATATTATGGAAACCTGTTGTTTCTGCTTTCTAACCAACACTTGAATCTATTTTCCTCTTCCCCTCAGACTATCCTAAACCATTCCTCTTTCTCTTGGGCTACTGCAAGAGCCTTCCCTTCCCTTGTTGCTGGTCTTGTGCCCGTCTGCCCTGCACCCTGTTCCTTCCTGTCATTGGTCCTTGGTAGACGTAGTTCACTCTGCTGTGAACGTGTTCTCATCTCTCCTCTCAACCTCTTCACTTAGACAATTCCTACTCAGCTTAAAATTCAGATATGATTTAATTTCCTCAATGGAATCTTCTTTGATTACTCTGTCTATACTGGACTATCTTGCTTCAAGTCCTTACAAAATGCTGTGCTTTGTAGCAGCACCCGTCCCATTCCTAACCAATGGTCCTATGCCTGTTGGGTTGCAGGCTCCATGAGGGTAGCAAAAGGGTCTGTTTTGCTCACAGGACCTGGAATACTTCAAATGTTTAATAAATATTTGTTGTACACAAGAGGAATCATAGAAATGATTGATCACCCGTCTATAGATGGATTTTTTTAGAAGTCCACTTGACAAAGCAAAATGAAAGGTAGGGGCATGTGAGGTAGTTCTAATCCAGGCATCCTCAAACATTTTAAACAGGGGGCCAATTCACTATCCCTCAGACCATTAAAGGGCTGGACTTTAGTTAAAAAAAAACAAAAAAAAAAAAACTATGAACAAATTCCTATGCACACTGCACATACCTTATTTTGAAGTAAAAAACAAAATGGGAGCAAATACAATTCACACGGCTTCATGTGACCCACAGGCTGTAGTTTGAGGACGCCTGCTCTAATCCATTCTAATCTGACTCCTGCATAGAATTCTCAAGTACCTTCAGTCTCCAGGTTTTTAAATTCTTTTTCTTGAGTATGTATGACGTCTGCATCCTGGGTGAGTAAGGTTTTATTTGTTCATTCTGTACCAATCTCTTTGTGTTTTGATGAAATGGAAAAGCGACTGTCTTCTACTCTGTGCTTCTTCTTATCTTCTTTTAGTATTTTTCAGAGCCCGTGTCTTTCTTTTCTATTTCCATATGCTTTTTCAAACAAATACGTATAAACATATGAGAATGTTTTGTGGGGGTGTGGAGGATGGGAATAGATTAGAGGCATGTATCATATACTATTTTAGTACTTAATTTTGTAAAAACATTTCTTGGCAACATATTGAAATTTATTACCATCCCAAATCACAGTTGCTTTCGGCCATGTTTCTACGTAAAAAAATCTAAATAAAAGATGGAAGAGTTGGTTGACCTGCCATGTGGTCCAGTTATGAAATCATTCTTGGTGGCTCACTGTGTGCTAAATCTCAGCCCCCATGCTTATGAAACTTTGCTGCCATAAAAATGATAAGACAAGGCCCCCTCCCTCCTCTTCTACTCTCTTTCCCTCCTCTCCACCAATTTTCAATTAAAATAAATGATCAGAAGTCAAAAAAAAAAAAATGATGAGGGGAGGAGGCTGGACTCATGAGGTTTGCTTCAGCAAGATGGACACCATTTCACTACACAAAATATTATGGATTTTGGCATCCCCAGATTAGCAGCAGTTCAGTTTTCTAACATGACCCTTGGCATTTTCAAGGAATTATTATTGTTTGGGGTGATAGAAATATTGGCATCATTATTGTCAATAGCAGCATCTCCTTGGGTTTTTCCTGGAGGACATGGTGCAGTTTTGAAAGACAAATGGAGACTTCAAATGGTTTTGCAGGAAAATGGTATGCATCAAGTTCCTGGGAGACTTTCATGTTTTCATTTGTTAACAGCAGAGGTGATCATCATCTTCAATATGTGTGAATATCTCAATAATTAATTTACCCTTGAATAGGATTTGGGGGAGAAATTATTCTTTAACTTATTTATGATTTTAGTATTTGAGTTTAGGAAATAGTTTATGTTTACTTATTTGCTTCCCCCTTTATGTTAAAGTTTGCTAAATCAATCTGTGACAAATTATTACACTTGTCAAAATACTTTTAATGTAAATTGTATTGGCCACTTTTTTTAAATTAAATCATAGCTGTGTACACTGATATGATCATGGGGCATCATACACTAATTTCACAGACCGGTTGACACATTTACATCACACTGGTTAACATAGCCTTCCTGGCAATTTTGGCCATTTGTATGTTTTCCTCTGTATGTACAGTAAACTCCTGGCCCTTTTAACATTGGTTATCTGTTTCTAGAGTTTCTAGGTTTCTTGTCCCTCTTCTTTCTTTTTATTGTCCCTCTCTGCTTGCCTGTCATGTGACCTGTTTGTTCTCCACAGAAGGAGGAATTGGGTGTAGAATCCATCATTCAATTGACAAATACTGATCACTTGTTTAAGCCTGGTGCAGCCTCTGTTTTATAAGAACTTGCAGCTCTCCACAGCAAGTGGTATCCACAAGAAAGTATCCATTCGAGATAGTTTGTTTTTAGGTTCTGACATGGTGGCTTAGCCTGTGAGGGAGTAGGAGGTTAATGAGACTAGAAGGGAAAAGTGAAGCTAAAGGGAGGCAGTGTTTGAACTGGAAAGGCTTCTGAGGCTTGCGGGGATCAGGACAGAAACAAGGTAAGAGAGGAGAGCATCAGAGACGTTCAGGGGCCAAGCTTTCAGTGGGGGATCTGTGATGGGCAAGCAGGGAAGTGACTTTGCGGGACAGGGTAGACTGGATTACAAAGGGTTCTGATTGTTGGAACATACTTGGTGTTGGAGGGCCATGTAAGAGGATTTGTGGCTTTGTGTGATAGGCGATGAGAAGGTAATGATGATTTTGACCCGATCCCTGCAATTCAAAGCAATTAGCTGGATTCCTTGTAAGGAGCTTTAGCTAAAGCCTTGACAGAGAGAAAACTGAATGAAAGCTTAAAAGTAAGTTTTGGGAGATTTATCAGTTAACTTTAAAATTTTTAATCCTTCAAGTTTTCAGGGATGACAGAGCATTAGCTTTATGTCATTCCCCCCCTCTTTATCTTGCCCCTTTGTGTGTTCATTGATAGGAGATTTGCATTTGAAAAGTTTTATTATACATTCCAGTAGGAAAATTGTACATTGTTGATAAGTGTACCTTTTATAATCCTCACTGTTACTGGAACACTGCTAATTTTATTAACACTTTCTCAAAGGAAAAGTAAAAGTGAAATCAACGCCTGTGTAACCCCTTCATTATCTTGTCTGCTCTTGCCTCACTTGCTTTGCTGAAATTCTAATGGGTAAAAGAAGGGGGCTGCCCAGTAATTTTCTTTTTCTATGACATTTCAGAACTCCCCCAGTTCACTGATGTAATGAAAATTGGCAGCTCTTGAGAAAAACAGGATCCATTCAGAGGAGAGGACCTGCTCTCTGGACCGTGAATAGAAAAAGAGCCTCTCATTCTCAAATGTATTAGAGGCAACTCTACAAGATTCCCAAAGGTCATTCTTAGAGGAGATGGGCAGGCCATGCTATCCTAAATGCCTTCTCATCCATAATCTTTCTCCTAATGATCAGAAGTTTGAAGTTTAAAGGCAATAATGTCCCAAGGTCATTATGACATCTTTTTGGACTTTTCAGCAACAAATAAAAGCACGGATGTCTTAACAGCATTAACATCAAAGACTATTCAGTCCTTACCTAGTGTTTTTGTTCCTTTTTATAGAATGTTCCATTCTGCAATATTTAAAACAACATTATATTTATTCATTTGCCTTGAAGGATGAATAAGTTATGACTTTATGGTCACAGTTCAGTGTTGAAGTTGGAAGAGGCTATCTTAAGCCTATGTGTTTATTGCCGTGATGGCACCTTTGATCAGAATCTAATAGTAACTTTCCTTTGGAAATTTCTCTGAGATAGCCAATAAGACACGCAACATATTTACACATTTTTCTCTTAAATCTCAAATGGTATCACCCAACAGTGTCTTCACAGTGTTTTTCAGCTTTGCTCTGAGTGACTTCTGTGCTGCAAGTAAGCTCTACTCTGAAAGCATGAGGTTATATATCATTATTGAAAATAACTGAGATTGTGCTTAAGGCTGGAATAAAATTTCAAAAGTGGGTCCCCGAGTGATTTTCATAAGTGATTTTCATAACATCATTGGAAGGGTGTTATGACAAATGACAAATTTGAACAAGAAAATATACAACTAAATATCCACATTCTTTGGCATTTGTTACACACACGTGGTGCGTAACTAACAGCATGAGGGTTAGAGCCAGACAATCTGGATTTAAATTCTGATTCTGCTACTTTGAGGAAGTCACTTGCTGTGACAGTTTCAGATTCTGCAGGGTAAAATGGAGGTTAAAATATCTATTTCATAGGTTTTTGTTAATCAGAAGAAAATTAAACTGAACTAAATCTATGTTCATGTATGTGTAGGTATATGCCTACTTATTTATTTATCCAACCACCCATCCATTGATCTATTAATCTGTTCATCCCTATTTCACATGGCAACAGCCCAATAAACATCAGTTATTGTTACCATTGCAAAAACTTCCACTGTAACAATCTCTCTTATTCTCTAATCTGAACTTCTTGGATGGCACCACTAGTTTCTCTTCTCTTCTTTCTTCCTCCATTTCCTCTTCTATCTCTTATCTCTTTATAAGTCTCCTTTCCTAGCCCTATCATCACTCCCCTCTTTATTTCATTTGTCTCCCTTAAAAGTCTCTTCTCTGTTATGAATGAAGACTTGGCCTGCTTCCTCTGCATGGAGAGAGAGTGAAGGATGAGCAGAGCCTGGCAGCCACTTGGGCTTTATCAGTTTCACACTAATCTGGACATGTCCTCAGTCTCCATGGCCTGCCTTTGTGTCTTCTGCAGAGGAAGCATGGACGACTCTCTGGAGGGAAGGCATACAACCCCTCTGCCTTCATCACCAGCTACTCTCTCCCCAAGCACTTTCCTTTCCAATCACACACCAGGTGGACGAAAATGAGACAGTTTCCCTTCCGATTTTTGGAGTTAAATTCCAAGTCTGTGATTCTCAACCAGGATGTCCAAGAGAAAAATCAGGATTTTTCTGCAGAAGAGGCAGGTGGGTTGAAAAGTGTATTCATTGTTATAATGCCATGTTAAGACAAAGCCAACCCAAGCCAAATAGAACCAAACCAAATAAAATTGGAAAAGCCAAACTAGACAAACCAGCCTTGCTTTGTGAAGATACTCTAAATTTGAGCTTCATCTTTGGAGCAATCGAGTATCACTAAGTGGTTTTAGTATTTGATTCTTCTTGTTAATTTGAGGAAAAACTGCATGAGACAATTATATTCAGCAAATAGAATAAATTTTTAAAAAGTACAAAAACTGTGAGAAATACTGTTTGTTTATAAAGTTAGCAATCACAACTCAAGCGAGACAGCCTGAACTGGACACTCCTAGGAGACCTGTTTCTGTGTTTAATGAGAAACTGGTCTAACAGAAACTGTTGAAACTCACATGCCTAGAGTATTTGTTTAGGGTGTTTTAATTTAATGTTAACCTGCCCATTATAGAATATTCACGAGGTCTCTATCATAATAAGCACCACTTTGTACTTTAATAAGTAGAATTAACATTCCCTGTGTTTACCAGAGATACAAAATTGATGATAACCTTCCTTGGGTTTTTCTATTTGCTCCAATATAATTGGCGACTTCATCATATTTCAGGAAAAGTGAAACCACTGGCTATTGTGTATAACCATAAAGCCCTCTAGTTTCACTCAAGTCAATCTCTCAATATCAATACTTTGGACCTTCAGCTTTGGATACCATACATTATCCACCCCTAGTAGCATACAATCAATTGGTTATTATTTATTAAAAGGCAGCAAGCATTTTATACAGGCATAAACCTCAGAAAACTCCAGATTTTGATTGTAGTTCTTCTGATTGAGGTTGCCTTTACTTTGGATGTCTTATCTTATGGAGAATAAACACAGAGAAAGCATGGTGTAATGAAAACATGAGATTTAAACAGTCACTGGTTTGAATTTTGGCTTTGACATTTAATAGCTGAGTGGATCTGAACAATAAATCTAAATTTTTTGAGCTTCATTTATTAAATGGGTCTGAATTTCCTCATCTATTAAATATCTTCTCTGTAGGTATTTTGTGAAGATTGAAGACATGCTTGAAAAGCACCTAGCATAATGGCTGGTGCAGAACACAAATCAGAAGCTCATTTTTATTTTTATGCACGTTTCTCTAAGCTTGAAGTTTAACTGAATACTAAACACACATTCTTTCACTGATCCCAGAGCATATTTCTCACTTTAAGGCATAGTGAAACCCTAGCCTGTTGATGGGCACAGTTACAGACCTAACTCTGTTTCTGCCAAAATCAGTTTTATGTATTCAGATAATAATATATAAATACACATAAACCCAGTCATTTTAGGGTTAGAATGATTCTGTTTTCAGTACTCACTGGTAATACACATGCGTGATGGGATGAGAAGTGAGGCAGAGAGCCCCTTGCCACTGTACACCAGCCCGTCGGTGCTGATGCTGTGGCACCCAGGCAAGGGATGCTGACAACCGCTCACCGGCAGTCTTTGGCCTTGCCCTGGTGTCCACTCACAAATGCAGTCTAACTGAGCTGTAGCAGTTTGGAGTCTCTGCCATGGTGGAAAGCCCAGCTCTTTAGACCACCAAGTGGCTGGCATGATGTAAAGACAGGGAGGCTGACCTGAAGCCAGGCAGAGCTAGGCTGAGAGCTCTGGGGTTTGTTATTGGCTCCCACTCCTTCACTGAGTTCTCCTAAAGTGTGTGAGTACTGCCAATGACCTTCTGCCCTGCTGTCTCTCTGGGAGAAACTTAATGATCAGGAGAGGAGACAGGAGCCATGGTCCTATAAGATGGTTAGTTAATTGGCACCTGTCAGGTGCTGACTAGCTGATCAGCTCCCTGGACTTCTCTTGCTAAGAAAGACACTTCCTTTCTCTGCGAGTTGGTGAGCAAAGCTCTGTCAAGGTCATGTAGCAGAAAAGAGAAGAGGAAGATGCCAATCAATTACAATTTTCCTGATAAGTGACACAGGGTAAAGTTTGGTGGAATGACTGGTAAGTTTATTGTTGAAGGTGATGTGTGTGGATCATCTATCAATTTTTTCATAAAGATTATGGAAGTAATATGTGCTCATTTTAAAAAATACATGAACAATACCATGAAGTATAAAGAGGAAAGTAGACATCACTTGGATTGCCAATACTCTGAGATTACAACTATTAACATTTGGTGACCCATACTTTCATGAAAATTTTTATGCATATAAATCTAGAAATATCTAATTTCATGCAAATTATCTCACAATGCTGTTTAGTAGATTCATGGGCATAGTTTTTTTGTGTAGCATTATGTCATAAATGGTATATATATATATATATATATATATATATATATATTCACTCTGCAGCTTGCTTTTCTCAATTGACATTTTGGAATCTAACTCATGGTTTGCCACCTCAGCACTAGTGGCTCTTTGGGCTGTATAATTCTTTGAAGCAGAAGTGCTGCCCTGTGCATCATTCACTGTCTATCAGTGCTGCTGTCCCCTGCCTACTACATATCAGCAGCACCCACATACCCACCAACCCTGCTTGTGACAACTGAAAATGTCTGCCAAATGTCCCCGGGGGGTGAAAAATTGTCCCTAGTTGAAAGCCACTGATCTGATTCTTTTCAATAATTGCATAATATTCCACAGCGGGGATCTGCCACTTCTTATCCAGTCATTCCCTTCCTGGTGGTCATTCAATTTGTTTCAATATCTTTTGCCTATCAAATAGAAAATTCTGATGGGCGCTGTGCTTGGTCCACAGTTATCCTTTAGAAACCTGAAAACCTTGCAAGACAAAACTCATACCTGTATTTCTCATTCACTAGGTGGGCTCAAAGAGCCACAAAGGGTGAATGAAGCTGATGACAGGGTGTGAGACACTGGGGAGTGCCATCCCATGTGCCTGGGCACAGGTGAGTGTTCCTCAATCTGTAATGGGGGTGGCCCGGTAAGAAAGTAGACCCAGTATTACCAAATATTCTGATTTTCAAGAGAAGCTGAAAATCCATTTTTCATTAAAAAAATTTCCCCAATATTTTAAGGTTGGAAGCTAATTAAATTTTTTATAAAATGCATATAGGCTAAACAAAACAGGTCCTCTGCCCAAATCTGTCCCAGTGGTGACTAGTCTGAAATCTTTAGCACAGAAAGATTTATTTATTACTGATTGTGATTGCTGCCTTCTTGGGGTTCAGCTCTATGAATGATTAATAGTGAAGCTTACACAGCTTCTTGGTGGTGAGCATTGTGTGGTTTGACCCATCTGTCTATCATGATGCACTGCCTCCCCATGATCCCCTTCCTCTCTCAAAGACAGCTCGTGGTCCTGTGGCTTCATTTTCTCCTTGTCTGATGCTGCTGAGCTTCCCCCAGTGCATGGGGGCTGCTGATTTGTGTGTTCTCAGGAAGATTATGAAGATGGAGAATCACTGTCAGTACCAGGTGATGCCCAGCATCTTCCTGTCTCCACCTTCAGAACTTACCTCAACAGTGCTTGAGGTAGCTCTGTGGGACTGGGTGGGACTTGATGGCTTTTGGCAGGTTGGAAACTATCCTATGTGCCTGCTTAGAATCTGCTGTTCATTTAGACGGCATGTTGCTAATTCATTACCTGGTTTCCTTCCCAAGTAAAATGTTAGAATCAGAAGGGACATTGACCATCTTTGAATCTTACCCTTTCATTTCACAACTGGGGAAACAAAATTCAGGGAGACAGCCAGTGCAGTGGCAGGGCAGCTATTCTGTCCCTGCCTCTTTGTCTGGTGTGTCTATACTTCTCACTGATTGGCTTTAGAAGAAATCTTCTTTTTCTGCTTCTCATTTCCAGCTGATTTGTCTGGATGTCCATGTTTCTATGATCCATTTCTAGGAGGTGACATGTATGTGCCATGCATTTATTTGAGTTGGGGGGAGCTAATTACCTCCCAAGATTTTTTTTTTTTAAACAATAGCCTTATTCTTCTATTTAGACACTCTTTTAAGGAGAATTATTAATATTTTAGCCTGGGAATAGATCAGGGGAAGACTTTGTGCTCTAATTTAGCATGAAGTCTATATTATATTAGATTTGCAGATGCCACCTCAATAAATTAAATTCGGGGCTTGTGAAGACTATGAAGACACAGAAACATGTGATAGCTAGCAAGCTTTAAGTGGGATTGGATGGATGGGCAGCATGACCCTTCATTAGGAGATGTGTTGCACCACAGTTCTTACAGACTCAACGTGCTGGCTGCCTGCACCCACAGCTGCCAACAGCTCTCAGCTGCCGAAGAAGGCAGCTGAGAGGAATGCCGTGTGTTGGAACAGGCGCTTCTCTCAGTGCCAACTCTGCTGCCAGAATGCTGTCAGCACATTCCGAGAAATCCTTTAGAGACTGTCCACAAGCTTGACATCTGGTTGGCCAAGGCAAGAACCCTCAGGAATTTGACTGCTTGTTGGAAGTTGCAGTAACAGAAGCAATGACATGAGAAGAGGACACAACAGAGGAGAAAGTGTGCCCATCCAAGTGTCTAGAGACCTGGAGTGCCCTAGTCCTTTAACTTCTCTGACCCTCCATAGCTTCTTCTGGAGCATAGGGATAGAACTAAATGGCCTTTTCCATTTCTTAGATATGCTATTAAAGCCAATTCCATGCACATCATTTAAGTGTGTGTGTGTTGTGTCTTGTGTGGGTTGAATTGTGTCCCTCTAAAATTCTTTGTGTTGAATGAAAATTACCTATGGGGTAGAGAGGCATAATGTACACTCTTCAGGTGATGAGTAAGCCCAGACTTCACCACTATGCAATCTATATATGTAACAGGATTCAACTTGTACCCCCTACTTCTATTACAATTTTTTTTTTAATTTTTAAATGAGGCGAAAGCTATGTTGATTGGTTTGATGTAAGCACATCAGATTGAATTAAAAAATCAATACATTGTACCCCACATATGCATAAATGTATTCATGATCTGTGTGTATATGACTTAATAAAAAAAAAAAATCAAAATTCACATATTGAAGTCCTAATCCCCAGAACCTCAGAGTGTGGCCTTATTTGGAAAAAGGGTTGTTACAGATATAATCTGTAAAAAGGGTTGTTACGGACATAATCAGTGAAGATGAGGCCATAATGGAGTAGGATGAGTCCTAATCCTATGTGACTATAGTACTTATATAAAGGGGAAATGTGCTCACAGACTCTCGCACATGGAGAACACAATGTGAAGATTGAAGTTACACTGCCACACGCCTAAGAGCTACGAGAGACTAGGAGAGAAGATTGGACAGATTTTTCCCTAGTACCCACAGTGGAAGCCTGGCCCTACTGGACTTGATCTTGGACTTCTGACCTCCAGAACTATTGAACAGTAGATTTCTGTTGTTTAAGCCACTTAGTTTGTGATACTTTGATATAGCAATCCTAGAAAAACTAATACCATACACATACAATGTATCACCTTGTAGTTTTGTTTTGCATTTTGCAAAGGATTAGTGATGTAAACAGGTTTTCATGCATTGATTGTCCATTTGTATATCTTTTTTGGATAAATGTCTATTTAAGTCCTTTATTTGATTTTAAATATTTTTAATTGCAGGAGTTCTTTGTATATTCTGGATATTACTTCCCTGTCAGACATATGATTTGCAAATATTTTCTTGCATTCCATAAGCTGTCTTTTAACTTTCCTGACAATGTTCTTTGATGCACACAAATTTTTAATTTTGACAAAGTTGTGTTTGTATATTTTTCTTTGCTTGCTTGTGCTTTTGGTGCCATATGTGAGAAACTACTGCCTAACCCAATACCACAAAGACTTACACCTCTGTTTTCTTCTAAGAGTTTTATGACTTTAACTCTGACATTTAGGTATTTGATCCATTTTATGTTAATTTTTGTTGTGAGGTAGAGGTCCAAATCCATGCTTTTGCCTGTGGCTATTGAGTTGTCACAACACAATTTTTTGGAAAGATCATTCCTTTTTCATTGAAGGTCTTGATGTCCTTGTCAAAATTAGTTGACTACATACACATTGATTTATTTCTGGATTCTCAATTTTACTCCATTGATATCTATCTATCTATCTATCTATCTATCATCTATCTATCATCTGTCTACATCTATGGAAGCTTTCTTAACTGGCAAGGACATGTAGGACTTAGTAAGGAATCTGAATTCAGCAAATTGATAGCAAGACAGCTCTGCTGCCTGAGAATTGAAGACCTTTCTTTCTGCCTTTGATAATAGCTCTGATGTGGAAGAGAAGCTGACCACAGCAGGACAGTGGAGCTGTTAATGATTGAGGCAGCTAGTCAGTTTCATTGTCTTCCTTGATCAAATACGTACCATCTCCATTGTTCTTCAAACATGTACCTGAAGCAGACAGAGAAAATGTACCTATGCCCATTACATACAGGGTGCCCTAAAAGTCACTCCTAAATTCCCTATACATAGGGAACATGGAAATTCTAGCTAAATATACATTTATTTATAAAAAGTTTACTACAAAATTTTATAAAATAGTTACAAAATAGTCTCTACATGTTGACCACCTCTTTGTAAAATTTCCCTATGTATCACAACTTTATGGGCAGATTTCAGGACACCTTGTAGATGGGGCAAGTAAATGGTAGAGTTTAAAGGCTTATTCAGATTACAAAGTTAATTCATGGCATAACAATTACTAGAAGCAGATCTCCTATCTATCTCTCAATGTTGTATGTTTTGGTAAAAAAAAAAAAAAAATTACATGAACAATGTTAACTATAAAAAATAAAAAAAATTACAAATAAGGAGGAGAAACAGAAAGAGAAGCTGTCTTAGTCTGTTTTTATAACAGAACATATGAGACTGAATAATTTATAAAGAAACAAAATATATTTCTTATAGTTCTAAGAAGTCTAAGTTCAAGGGGCCACACCTGGTGACCTGGTGAGAGCCTTCTTGCTACTGGGAACGTTCTGCAGAGTCCCAAGGTGGTGCACAGCATCACACAGTGAGAGGGCTGAGTGTGCTAGCTCTTCTGCTTCTTATAAACCCACCAATCTCATTTCCATGACAACTTGCTCATCCATTTTCCTTGTATGGATAAATCCATTCATAAGAGTAGAACCCTCAGGACCCAGTCACTTCTTAAAGGCCTTGCCTCTCAATGCTGCCACATCAGAGATTAAGTTTCAACATGAGTTTCGGAAAGGACAAACATTCAGAAGGAGAAGGAGAAGAAAGAGAAGGAACATAGGAACAGGAGAGAATTACCATTATTCTATTACTCAGAGAAGAACCACTAATTGTGGGATTTCTCATTGGACTGTAAGCTGGGATGTGTTGGTAAAATGTTTAGCAACTGGCTTTACAGAAAAAGTAATGTCCTTATTTGTAGCAATTTCCAATGTTGATTGTGTAATTACTTCAACTATAGCTAATTTCAAGCTATCAACATGACATCACTGAATGCGGATTTGGAAAGAGCCAGTGCCAGCATACCACTGAAGAGATCCCAGTTTCTTTTCTTTTTTTTTTTTTTTTTTTAATTTTTTATTTTATTTTTTATTTTTTATAATTTTTTTTCTTTTTTTTTTTTTAATTATAGATAAAAATATGCACCATAGATGTGGCCCAACCCATCACCCTCCCTCCACCCAAACCTCCCCCCTCCCTTCCCCTTCCTCGGTCCTTTCCTCATAGTCTTGTGGTATAGTTGGGTTATAGCCTTCATGTGAAAGCTATAGTTTAGCTTCATAGCAGGGCTGAGTACATTGGGTACTTTTTCTTCCATTCCTGGGATACTTTGCTAAGGAGAATATGTTCCAGCTCCATCCATGTAAACATGAAAGAGGTAAAGTCTCCATCTTTCTTTAAGGCTGCATAGTATTCCATGGTATACA
>CAUYPK010067450.1:0-15288 GCA_963574355.1 Loris lydekkerianus | reverse complement strand
AAATTAATTTCCTGGCCCTACAGTAACCAGAAGTGGCCACACGGTGGCAGCAGAGTTCTACTTTAGCCTGCCTATGCGTGGACTGGGTGACACCCCGAGCGGAGTCGGAAGGGAGAAAGGCTGTAGGTGTCATTCAATTGCCTGAATTAACCGGGAAGCATTCACGTGTTAGCTGTCTCCAACATGCTGTGTCAGGAAACACCGCTACGTCCACAGAGACGAAACTCTCTGTTTCTGATATAAAAGGACTACCTGACTGTAAGGTCACAGAAATAGTAATGTGGCAAACTGTGTACACAAAAATTACTGTATGGCCACAGCTGGGGACGGCAGAAACCAAACTGAAAGACAGGTGTTCTGGCCACCTCCCAGGGAAGCTTCATGCCTCCACCTTACCAGACCCGGGTTCCACAGGGACACCAACTACCATAACCCCTGCTGGAGGGTGGGCAAATCCCGACAGAGGCTCACACAGTGCCTTCTGGTTATGCAAGAGGCACAGAGTTCTGTGACTAAAAATGTCAAGGTTTCTTGTCTGATGGGTTCAAGGACAATTTTTTTTTCAAAAAGAAATAATTTATTTTGAGCTTATTTTAGCCTTACAGAAAAAAATAAAATATCAGTACAGAGATTCCTGTATGGCCTCCATCAAGCTTCCCCTCATGTTAACAGCTCACACAATCGCAGCAAACTAACCCAAACGGTGTTGGTACCGTATTGACTCAACTATAGGCCTTATTCAAATTTAACCAGATTTCTCACTAATTTTCTTTTTCTATTACAAAATTCCATCCATGTCCCAAATTGCATTTGGTGGGTGTTCCTCCTCATCTTCCTAGTCTATAACATATACCGGTTTCTCAGCCTTTCCTTGATATTGGTGTTTGGGGAGAATATTGATTGGTTATTTTCTAGGCTGTACCACAGTTTAGGTTTGTCTTTTGTTTTCACATGATTATATTGAGACCATGCTTTTACTTTGGCGAAAGAATATGACAGAAATCATGCCGTGTCTTTCTTAGGTATGATATGATATCAAGGAATTGATGATGTCAAAATCTTATTATTAGTGATGTTAACTTTGATCACTTGGTTAAAGTGACATCTTACGGGTTTCTTCCTCCGAAGTCCACTGTCTTTTCATTTGTGGTTAATACATATCTTAAGGAAGAGACTCTAGGGCTACACAAAATGTTCTTTTCAAATATTTCCCACTGATCCGAGCATCTATCAGGTATCTTTCCTGCAGTCATTATAACCAGGGGGTTTGCCTAATAGTGATTTTTCTATTTCCATCCTTCCGCACTTTTTAATTGGAATTCCTCTGTAAAAAAGAGCAGTCCTATCTCCTCCTTTTTATTTATTAGACCATTTGCTTATAGCAGTGTAGACTTACTGGATATTTATTTCATGCTATGGATTAAAACCTAATACTACCATTATTTATTTTCATGGTCAAATCATTCCAACGATGGACATTACCAGCCTCTTTCTGTTGGCTCCTGTGTTCTTTTGATAAGTCCCCACCTTTGTCTAAGTCAGTGGTTCTCAACCTTCCTAACGGTCTAAGTGGTTTCTTATGTTTTAGTATCAGAGGATGCTCCAGGCTCAGCTGGTATTTTACGGGTCCCAGCCCTGGAATCCAGGACTTCCTCAGGTGTCGTGGCTCCTTTTATTGGAGAATGCTGTTTAGAAACTAAGAGCTGGGTACTAAGTGTGCTCCCTCAGGTGGGGTGCTTTTGGTTCTAGAACCTCTTAGGCAATAGGTCCAGGGCAGGGGTCCTCAAACTGTGGCCCGCGGGCCACATGAGGCGGTGTAATTGTATTTGTTCCCGTTTTGTTTACTTCAAAATAAGATATGTGCAGTGTGCATAGGAATTTGTTCATAGTTTTGTTCTTTTTTTCAAACTATAGTCCGGCCCTCCAAAGGTCTGAGGGACAGTGAATTGGCCCCCTGTTTAAAAATTTTGAGGACACCTGGTCTAGGGAATATGTGTCCACTGTTGGTCTAAAACATGCACATACACATCACATTTCTATTTCTCTGTCTACTAATACTGAACACTGTGAATTCCTAGTGATACCTCTAAATGCAGTCCGACACCACAGGGCTCATGTTAGCACCTTCTTTCCTTATTTGTAACTTTTTCGCTGGCAATGAGACACCTCCCAGAGGACAACCAAGAGCAAAGCTTGGCCTCCACCACGGCTCAGCCGAGACAAGTGTTTAGCAAACTAAATAGAATTGTACACAGTGGAAACTAGGCTGAGTGAAGTTACATTGTGCTATGGACCCAAGTTCTATAAAGAAATGTTTGTGATAATGGCCACTGAGGCCACTTTAGTGTCTATAATTGTGGGAACCTGGGTGTCCTTTACTGAGGGATGGAAAAATAAAAGGTAATAGGCACAAAATGTGCAAACAACTACACCCGGCTAGGCCTCAAACACAACATATTTTAGTCATGTTACGTTTATTTTCATTCCAATGCCCCAGAAGCTAAAGGTAAGTGACTTTAAAAACTCAACACTGAAGACATTTTAATTCAAAAGGGCATGTGAGAATTGTAGAAATGCATTATAAAGCTTTGAAAATCCAAACATGATATCTATTTAGTTGTAGTGTTTTAATTGTGGAGTTTGATAACTATGATGAACATTTACCATCATCAGAGTCTATCTGTTATCACTCCAGCTCTAAAAGTTCAGATTTCTTTCACAAAGGGAAAGAAACCTCTTTGTGCCCTGTATCTATTTTACACCAGCCACTCTGGCCTTCTCCCCACCTTCTGGGCAAACAAAGCCTGTCCCTGTGCTTTGCGGCAGCTGACCCTTCCGTCGGGACTGCTCCCCTTCCCCATCTTACATCTCCGGCTTCCCAACAAGTGGCACTTCCCTAAATGTCTTTCCTGGACACTTGTCTACACTACCTCATTCCCATCACTTATTACCCCCAGGCTGTTTTATTTGTTTTATAAATTAAAGTGTTTTATTTTACATGATAATTTTTCTCTCTCTCCCCACTTGCATGTAGCGTGCTGTGAAGGGCTGGCTCACTGCAGGCCTTAGTCTTGGGAAGGGTGTCTGGCAAGCACTGGGCGCTCTGTGAGACCATGGTCAGGTCACAGAGATGCACTTCACGGGAGTGTTTCCTTCTGGTGCAGAGTCTCAACCCTGAGACAGAGCTTGCTCTGAGGCCCTGCCTTTACTCTTTGCTTCGGGAGGGAGCAAAGCAATGGTGTAACAAGTACATTTGACACCAGCTAAGATTATGTTTTAACATTTTTCTCTGTTAGGTGACAAAATCATTTTTAGTAAAAATGCTAAAAGAAAAACTTGTGAATAGTGAAAAATTTATTTTATTGAATCATATGTCTAACCAGGCCAATAATAATGTAAAAATAATACAATAATAATAATTTTTATTTATTAATATATTTTTAGAAAAGAGAAAAAAATGTATGCTTGGCTTATATTTTATTTCATTAATTTTAATGTTGGACACGAAAAACTCTAAGTTGCCACACAATTGAATCAACTCATTCTATTCATCTTCACAAATTCTGAGTTATTACTGTTTATTTCAAATTTCCTATTTAAACTCAGGAATAGGTAGATGCAAACTGCACCCCAAACAAGGTGGTATGTTTTGAGCTATGACTAACTTATTCTCAAAATAAGTATATGTGGCGGGGTTTACAGGCACGAGTGCCGACTGCATAACTGGGAAGTCTCCAAATTCAATTCCACATAGGACACACAGGGTTTTAAGGATGAATGATTTGTAAATGGGCTAATTTCGAGGTTACATACAGAGGGTGCCAACAAAACGTACTCACATTTTAAGAAGGAAAACTGTATTACAATTGTTACATACTCAAGTCCCATTGACTTCTGCCATTATAAGAGGTGCTCAACAGTGACTGATTTTCCTCTTTTGTTATCAGTATATATTGAGGATTACAATTGTAATACAGTTTTTTCTTTTCTTAAACAGTGTATACTTTTTTTGGCACCCTCTGTATATATTCTCAAAACTCAGCACTAAGCAACCGCAGCAGCAGGTGTTTTAGGGAAGCAGTGGGTTCCCTGGACACTGACTTGCCTGCACGTGCCAATAATAAAAAGTAAATGGGTTGGATTTCACTTCACTAAGGCTTTTATATTTTCTCTAGACATCACGCCCCCTGTTACCTGTGCTGGGGCGGGCCTCTCCCGTCACCCTCTCTTGCTACCCCCATTGAATAAGTTCAAATACTCAGGAGAAATGTTAAGTTTCCTCTGATGACACTTTTCCTTCTCACAGGGTACCTGGACGCCATTCCACGTTGTTTCCTGGAATTTTCTCCCTCTGATTTCTACTGTCTCCTAGAGTTTAAACCCCCTCCCCCAAGCCCAGATTCCAGCCTCTCCAAAATCAAGCTTAAAGGCTTAAAATCCTCCAGAAGAGCCAAAAAGATGAAGAACCTAGAATTCCTCCCGAGCATCTAGCCATTCTGAAGAGGGCAGAGGAGAAGGGAAGGAGAGAATAATTAACACTATTTTTGCTCCAGAGAGAGGGCTGATCTCACTTGTTTGGCTCCTTGGTCCTGCCTCCTACCTGCTTCCCACTGTGCGGCCTCCATTCCTTCCAGAGGCGTCAGTCATCAAACAAACAAAGCCTGTGTCTCTATGGTTTTGAGTTTGTACTTGCTACGCCCTTTGCCCGGTACCTCCTAAGCGTAAATGTTATCCTACCTAAAGAGCTCCTACTCCTTATCAGGACTTCTGTCCAGGGATCACCAGGCTTTGTGCCTGCCCCTTTGTGCCAAGCTCCAGACAGACTAATTTATTTTCTCTTTTCATGCTATTTCTGTACTTGAAAAAACTTCTGCAATTTACATAAGTTTTACTCTACTTCCTGTGATTTATCTCGGTGGTGCCGGACCTATGAATTTTGTCATTTCAGTAATCCTAACTCTTAGCTTGTCTTCAATAAACATTTGTTTGACTGAAGCAGAGGAAGTTAAGAGCACAAGGTTATTTTTGGCCAATTACAAGGTAACATTAAAGAGAAATTCTCATCCACACCTACCCCTTACACCATGGTTTCACTTAACTTTAGAAACTGCTGAGACACTGATTTCTGTGTGTTTTTACTCCAACAATTTTCTAGACTAGCTGAGGTAACTTGAAATTCCTTACACTGAGTCCGATAATCCTCTTATAGGGGAACCACCAAAGGCACAGCGGTCATCAAAGGCTGACATCCATGGCCGGTAAATCCAAGAAACTAAATACAGAAATGACATGTAGCTTACTACAATCTATCTAGTTTCTATCTACTCTGCAGAAAAGTAATGGTAATTAGTAATTACATGCCAACACTTCACCTTTTTAAACACACACCAAATGAATGAATTAAAACCCAAATATTGCTTTGTAAGGTGTGGTGTTTTAGGTTATTGTCCTAAAGCATTTGTTTCCTCTCTTGTATACATCTCTATTCATTGTCCTGTGACTTGTCACACATTCCATGGGAAAGGACCCCATTCCCACCTCATTGATTTTGAGCTCAGCATGTGACATGCCCTGGCCAACAGAATTGCGAACAGATGTTCCACATAACCAAACAGAAGTTTTAATGTAATGACAGGGACACACGCTTTTTTGCTCTTGCCCTCCATCATGAAAATACAGAGTCTCAGGCAGGAGTTTCTTTTTCAGCACGGGTTCCAGACCGAGAGGACATATCAGCAGAGCTACGCTGATTCCAGGACTCATGCCTTACAACACCCAAGACATGTGAGAGTGAATTATCACAAATATTTGTTGTTGCAAACCACTGAGCTCCACAGTTGGTGTTCAGAATATAGAATAAAACCTAATACACAGGGGTAAATTATTAATAATTTTTTTTTTTTTTACAAATTTAAGAATAAAGAGCAGAGCATGCTTTTTCTAACTTGGCACATAAATACTACTAAATAAATATTTTGAATGGACATAATTGCAATAAGGTAAAACAGGCTTTGTTTAATTATGTAGAAATTAAAACTTTAAAAATTAGTTTCCCTTTGTGTATTGGACATCTGTTGTTTTTATCAGTTCAGAATCTTCAGAATATCTTCCTCTCTTCTAGTAACAACATCCATTACTCTTTAGGGGGAAGTGATTATTTTGAGGCTTTTAATCACAGGACACTGGCCTCCCAAGCCGTAAGTGTAGGCTCACAAACCAGATTTGTCCAAGTGTAGCACCCCATGTCCTCTGCCACAGAGACTGATGCCCGGATGGGTGAGGACCCAAGATGGCAGAGTCCCTTCTTGCTGAAGTGGTTGAAGAAAACACTTCCCTCTGGGTTCACAGCTGGGGCAGACTGCCAGCACGCCCAAATCACATGAAGAAAAAGGCGAACAATGGGGGTGGGGGAGCAGTGGAATCGAGAGAATGTTCTGAGGGCCCTGAGTCCCTGGCCCAGTCCTTGAAATCCCCCATCTAACCTCATTCATGGAGCTGCTGCTTTGTGTGAGCTCTCCCTCTCCTGGTGTCCATCTTAAAACTCCCTCTTTGCTCCAGCAAATCCACATTGAGTTTTTGTATCTGTAACTCAGAAATACTACAGAATACTATTTGAGTCAATATGCTTTCAACCACTGGCTTTACGCACAAAAACAGAGCAAAATGTTACCTTGGTCTACTTTAAGAACTTGGGTTGTAAAGAATGATGCTATTTGAACCCTATAAGAGAAGCCTAAGGCGCTGGTCTGAGCTCTAAGTTATAAGAACTGAGGATGGGCTGTTCCTGAGCGTGTCCAGAGCTTCCGCCCACATCCAGAGAACTTTCCCTCTTAATCTGTAAACTGAATGACCGGGACACAGAAACACACACAGTCACAAAACACCCACCCCTTGTATGGGCCTCAGTGTAGTAAGCAGGTAAGGGGCATAAGGGAAGTGGCTGCAGGTCATAAAGGACCTGGAATATCAGCTTATTCCCAGATTTTGTTTCTAGAAATATTTAAATACATACAGAAAATACGAGGAAAGCACAAATTTAAAGATGTGCCTTCCCACTGATGGGAAGATTAGAAAAGTAAACTAAACAGAAAAGCCGGACTCCCTAAAGTGAGTATGAATCACACACAGTATCATTCGGAGAGTTCCCAGTTCTTCTAAACCAAATCTCCTCATGTCATGATTTCTTTTTAATGACAAAGGAATAAAAGATTACAAATCACCGTGGAAGCTGTTCTTGTGATAGGGAAATTTAGAAAGACAGAACACAACTCCTACGTGTCTGAGAACGTTCTTCCAGAAGCTCACTACTTGTAAGCCTAAAATCATTAAAGTAAATAGATAAAGATATAGATGAAATCTTGCTACAAAACAGCCTAGGCAATTCAGCAAATAGTGTTATAGCCGATGAACTCCCCAAACCATCATCATACAGCATAAAATACAAAAACTTGATCACCATGAGAACCTGAAGTTCAAGGTGGGGTGACACCTGATACTGAGCCCTGACACAGACCTGAGGTCAACTGGACAATGGCCTTCCACATGTGGCCTCACCCCTGGCTTCAGAGATCACACATGCGTTCTACACCGTAAAGGGCAGGGAAATACAATAATAATAGCTTTTTTCCTGTATCCTTGTCTAGAAGACTTAGTACAATGACTATTTCATTTATTCTTTATAGCAATCTATGAAGAAAATATTATTTTTGTCACAGCTAGGAAAAAAAAGGAGTTCAGAGGTCCCTGACTAAGAAGAGTAGGTATAAACTCAATAGTGTGAGCCCAAAGCCTGACTCGCACCACCACTCAATATTACCCCTGATGAATTACTCACCATTTTGTCACAACACATGGGAAGTACTTGATGATAAACATTTGATAAATGACAGGACCAATGACATTAAGTCTGAAATAAGCCCCAGATTTATTTTGCTGGTATGAACCACTGTATGTGTCCATGTAATGAACACTACAAGTCCCACATCATATGTCCAAAGTCCAGGGCACCAGGGCAGGGAAGCAAAGTGACTTTCCCCAGGTGGGAGACTGTGGGAGGGAGATGTGCCAGGCAGTCAAGCTTTTCCAGAATAGACAGGATCTGTGGACTAGTGAGACTGAAAAAGATGCCACAGTCAAACTGTTACCTACAAGCATCTATTAAGTTTTTTTTTTCACATTTTGTTAAATTATTAAATCATAGCTGTGTACATTAATGCGATCATGGGGCACCATACACTGGTTTTATAGACCGTTTGACACATTTTCATCATACTGGTTAACATAGCCTTCCTGGCATTTTCTTAGTTATTGGGTTAAGACATTTACATTCCACATTTACTAAGTTTCACATGTACCCTTGTAAGATGCACCGCAGGTGTAATCCCACTAATCACCCTCCCTCTGCCCACTGCCCCCCTCCCTCCTCCTCCCTTTCCCCTTTCCCCCTATTCTTAGGTTATAACTGGGTTACAGCTTTCATGTGAAAGCCATAAATTAGTTTCATAGTAGGGCTGAGTACATTGGATACTTTTTCTTCCATTCTTGCAAACAGCCCTCAGAATGGGAGAAGATATTTGCAGGTTATGTCTCTGACAAAGGTTTAATAACCAGAATCCACAGAGAACTCAAACGTATAAGCAAGAAAAGAACAAGTGATCCCATTGCAGGCTGGGCAAGGGATTTGAAGAGAAACTTCTCTGAAGAAGACAGGCGCATGGCCTTCAGACATATGAAAAAATGCTCATCATCTTTAATCATCAGAGTAATGCAAATCAAAACTACTTTGAGACATCATCTAACTCAGTAAGATTAGCCCATATCACAAAATCCCAAGACCAGAGATGTTGGTGTGGATGTGGAGAAAAGGGAACACTTCTACACTGCTGGTGGGAATAACAGAGAACACTTAGAGATCTAAAAATAGATCTGCCATTCAATCCTATAATTCCTCTACTAGACATATACCCAGAAGACCAAAAATCACATTATAACAAAGATACTTGTACCAGAATGTTTATTGCAGCCCAATTCATAATTGCTAATTCATGGAAAAAGCCCAAGTGCCTATTGATCCATGAAAGGATTAATAAATTGTGGTATATGTACACCTTGGAATATTGTGTAGCCTTAAAGAAAGATGGAGACTTTACCTCTTTTCATGTTTACATGGATGGAGCTGGAACATTTTCTTCTTAGTAAGTTATCTCAAGTCTTTTTTTTTTTTTTTTTAAATTGAGACAGAGTCTCAGTATGTCACCCTCTGTAGAGTGCATGGCATCACAGCTCACAGTAACCTCAAACTCTTTGGCTCAAGTGATTCTCTTGCCTCAGCCTCCCTAGTAGCTGGGACTACAGGCACCTGCCACAATGCCCCTCTATTTGTTTGTTTGTTTGTTTTGTTTAGCAGGCCGGGTTTGAACCCACCAGCCCCAGAGCATGTGGCTGGTGCCCTAACCACTGAGGTACAGGCACCCTAATAAGTGCTTTTGAATGACTAAAGTTGATAACAGTCTAGTGCCAAAAAGATATATATGGCACTCTTTGGGGGGTGGGGAGGGGAGTTGCTTTTACCTGTTTTTGTTTGTTTTATTTCAGATTAATATGAGGGTACTGATGTTTAGATCAGCAGTTCTCAACCTGTGGGTTGCAATCCCTTCTTAACAATGAAAATACATTGTGGCACTAGGAAGGTTGAGAACCACTGGTTCAGATCATATTGTTTCTGTTTGAAGGTAAAGTTCAAGTTGTAGCTGAGCCCTTCACCCAGGCAGCGTGCTGAACACACTCATATTGTGCACAACAGGTGAGAGCTGCCAGTCACCCTCCCTCCTCCCGTCTCCCCTGATAGAGCACTCTCAAATTAGGATAATTTAAGGAGGATTATTACACTTACAAAAGAACTAATTAGATGTTACAAGGAGCCTGCAAGGCCCTGGGCCAGTCCCGGCAGAGCTGTGCTAAGTTTAAGGAGCAAGAAGAGGAAGGGGCTACCCAAACCCAGAAGGAGAAAACGTGTAATGTGGAGTAACCAGAAAGGAGCAGTGACGTTCTCTCGTGGCCAGCCAGAGCTGGCTCACAGGAAAGAAATGATAGAAATAACCACTCGGATCTCTCTCTCTCTCCTCCCATCTCCTGTCAGGAGTTCCCTTTGGACAAGCCTAGCAGGCAGCTGGAGTACATACAACCCCCCTAAGAATTCACGCTGGTCAGCTGCCCAGACAGAAAGCAGAGGCTCAAATAGAAGCTATCTGGCTCTCAGTCTTCCAAATAAGGAAAAAAAAAAAAAAAAAAAAAAAAAAATTCTATTGCAGTCTAGTTTACAATTTTTATTTATCTATATTAACAGAGATAGAGCGGAAACAATGATAGAATGCATGGAATTATTACCAGTATAAAAAGATATTTATTCCCAATAATTGTTTACACAATTATATTATACTAAGCGTATTTTCAAATACTAGACTCCTTTACATTGAGGTTCAAGTTTCTGTAAGTGTAGTAGCCGCTGAGATGGAAAGTGAACAGACACTTTCCGTAAGTGACGTGAAGTCAGGCCTGGTTCAAAAGTGTACACAAAGCAATTTGATCTAGTGTGAAGAATTGACTAAAATGATTTTCAGCAGGCAACTGGGCATGGATAATTAGAAATTAACTTCATTTGCAGCCACATGTTGATATTAATATTTTAATATGCTATTTGATCAATTATGCTTTCAGGTTCATGACATACCAGAAAACTCCCTGTTTCTTGATCAGGAGTTAAGTGATTGCACTTTCTATCATTTAACTACATACTCGGATCAATTCCTGAGACATTGCTTTTGCAATGGGCATCCATAGGTTTACATTTTTATACTGTAGATAAATACACTGGCGTGGGAAAAATGTAGGCCAAAGTTCTATACTTAGCTTTGGCAAGAACTGATAAAAATCAAAATATCACTGGTAGGCATAGGCCCAGGATCCAGTCCCATTTTAACTCTCTAATCTTGGGCCAGTATCTTTTGACATTTTTAAGCAAATATCTTAGGCCTATCTAACCTCTCATATAACATAGATATTGAGCAACTACTAATGTCCAAGCATCCAGTTTAATCTCTATTACTTATCACAACAGTCCAAGAAGTAGGTACAACACTTGATCACCATTTTACTGTTGAGAAAACTAAGTCATATTAATGCAGGTTAAGTAATTTGCCTGTAGTCTTCCAGCTAGTAAATGATAAGGTAGGATTTGAACCCAGACTGTGGCATGACTCCAAACTATATACCATAACACTATTACGTTATATTGCCCCATAATAGTCCTTTGGAGTTTGAAAGAATATATTTTAAAATACTGTATAATAGCAAATAATTATATAAATGCACAGATTTTTGTTTTATAAATTCCAATATTCTTCACCACTCTCTAAGTATAACTTTTCAAAGAGACTATTGTATTCATTCTTGCCACAAATATTTTTATCTTTTATTAATGGTTTGCAGCCCTCTTGTGAGTGAGGCCCTGGGTTGGGGTATAGCATACTTGGGGTGATTAAATGTTGATTACATGGAACACTAGATGGAAGAAAAAGGAAGTTTAGAAAATTCAAAAGGTATACTTCCACTTTCATCCTAGTAGTTATTTAGCTGTCAATCGTAATTAAGTTACTATTTTAAGCATAAAATATCATTTTATTTTGATATTCTTGACCTGCACAAACTCAAAGAAAACAGTTTCTTGTATTCCAGTTATCATAACACATTATTTGATTTAATTTGATGTTATGCTACTATATATTTTAATTCTTACAAGTTTCCTCTGCTTAGAACATTCTCAGCCCACCTGTAGATAGACATCGCTAAAACAAAATCAATCTCAAGTGTGCATTTCAACCAAAATGGAAGCCTCGGAGAGCTTGAAAAACCCTAGAAACATGGGCAGATGTATGCTCTCATGTAAAGCGCCACTGTCCTTAACAATGCTTCTATTTTCAGACACAGGAAATAACATTCCCTTCTGAACAAGCAATGTGCCTGGGCCTCCCTCTTTCTCCTCACCAGTTTCTAAAGGGAATTATTCCACTTCCAAGCCTCTCTCAACCTGTAAAGAAACCTGTACCAATGTGCTTTCTCCACTTGGAGTCTGCTCAAGAGATAGAGTGGGAGGAGGGGCCCCCACCAGATGTGCCCCTGACCCAGTCCCAGCCTCCACGTGGGTCAGTAGCTATTGCAATATGTCACCCAGTAAAAGTCCCATGAAGTCTTAGTACCACAGATTCAGTCAACTTCTTTATTTGATTTGTCTTACTCAAAAAAACTTGGGAGACATTAAGCATTACCTAGTTTCCATTTGGCTAAACAAAATGATAAACTAAAAAAAAAAAAAAACTACAAATTATCCTCTCTCCCCCAATAAACCAAAACAAAGATATATTTTTTGTTCCTGGATGGTAGAGAGAAAAATAGAAGAATAAATCTATTAGCCTAGGATAGTTAAACAAAATCACATTTTATACTTTCATCATAATGCCACCTGATTCATTACTTTGTTTTAATTGAGTGCCTTCTGGGTAGCTAGTTCTGGGGACTGAAAAATTTAAATTACATTTCCCATCCTCTCAAATATTAAGGCGCATAATATTTATAAAATAATTAAAGTATAACATGAGCTAGGTTAAAGAATGAAGTTATGGGTGATGAAGAATCTAGTCCTGGGTAATAGTTCTCAGTTCTGAAAGACAGAACTGAGATTGGGAAAGGGAAGAGAGAGCAATTCCTTTCAGTTGCCATGAGGATGTTAAAAAGATAACAGCGGAGAGGACCTTGGTGCTCTGGGAATATGTGGCTGGCAACAGCATGTAAAATTACTTTCCATGGGAGTAGAGATAAAGAGAGTCAAAGAATTTAATGATGACTCAGGCGACATAATCTCAGTGCTTAGCATTGATGATGATAGAAACACAATAAAGAGGAAAAAATGGATCAGGGGACTTTTAAAAGGATTCTCGTCATTCTTTCCAACCTTGTGCATAAAATCCATTATTTCCCCACAAAACCAGGATTATGCGTTTCTTACATTCCACTCAGTATAATCGCCTTTAAATCTCAACATGAAATGCCTTCATTTCTCCTCTAGGTACAAGTAAGAGGCTGAATATCAGTATGAGAGCCTATGGCTAATTCTGGGAAGTCACTTCACACACGATTGCTGTACTGGCTAGTGGGAGAATAGTGTGCTGGTTAACAGAGAAGACAGTCCTTTCTCCAACATGTCCCGGAGACAAATGGTGCTGCCAGGTCTAGCAACAATACAAGAGTGAGGCATTTTATAAGTAAAGTTGTTCATTGAGTAGAATCATTGCTAGATGAAGAAAGCAGGTTTCTCACAAGAAGAGACTTCTTTCAATGCTGCCCAAGCTGAACCAACATAAAAAGTTCCTGTCTTAAGTCTCAAGTACCAGCAGTCCAGCACAAGTCGTCTAGAATCTCATACCATACATGATGTATTTTACTTTAAAAAAAACAAGCCTGTACATTATGAAAATTACAAGGGAATCCAAACCAGCTTAACCGCATTATGTTGTGACATTCAGCCTTTACTATTGATTGATCAAAGTGTTCTCTTTATCTACACAGTTATTAATTACTCTAATATCCATTTTAAAATTAAATCAAAGGAGACTGCATCAGAATTGGTCAAATCTAATCATGGAAGCAGGGAAGAAAGTAGCATAGTTAATGCCCCATGTGCTTGATTTATTTTTCCAAAACAAACATGCTGAATTTAACCTTCACTCAGAATAAAGGATCTGTAATGATGACAGAAGAAATTTCTCATTCATCACGTGTCTGTTCAGAACACTGTATATAACAGAAGTTTCACTTCAAAGGCCTCTAAGGCTTGCCGAGTGATGACTTTAACAGTAGCTTTCAAAATAAATTTCATATAAAGGTATTTTGATCTAATTTTTTTTTGTTGTTGTTGTTGTTGTTGTTGTTGCAGTTCGGCAGGGGCTAGGTTTGAACCCGCCACCCTCGGTATATGGGGCCGGCGCCCTACTCACTGAGCCACAGGCGCCACCTCCGATCTAAATTTTTTAAAGAAAATTTTTTGAAGAAAATCTTTGAAAATGAAAAAAGCATAAATGGTTTAAAGGGTTTAAAAAGTTCATTTATCCTGCTGTATAGTGGGCACTGATCTTTCTTTTCAGGGTCTTTTCCCAGCTGGGGGTGGTCCTAGTTTCTCTACATCTATAAAGGTTACCCCTATGCACATTGTTTAAGGTAAACTAAGTCTATGCTAATCTGCTCAGAATAATTCTCTGGCCACAGCAATTTCTTGAGTTTTGTTCAGTGGTACCACCCTGTCCCACTATGAGGCACCTGCTCACCCTTTACCTTCCACCACAATTGGATGCTCCATGAGGCCCTCACCGGAATCTTCTTGTACAGCTACAGAACCATGACCAAAACAAACCTCTGTTCATATATATGCACATATACATACATACATATATGTTCACATATATACACACATATGTGTGTGTATGTATATAAAAACAATAGCCTCCATACTTTAGAATAGAATTTACAGTCTTCTACAACCTACATCCTGGCCTCGGTGTATGCATCTAGCCTCATCTCATACCACTAATCTTTACAAGTTCTGCTCGTCCAGCATTCCTTAGACATGCCAGTCTCTGCATCCCTCATATTTAGCTTCTTACACCTCTTGGCTCTTGTTTTGTTTCTTTCTTTCCTTAGTTTATGTTTTATTTTAGAATATTACATAGTACACACATTTTGGTTACATAGTTTGCATTTGTACATTTTAAGTCAATGTTGTAATTGTGCCCTTCACCCAGAATATGCGGATTGCACCTGTGCGGTATGAGTTTACCTTACAGCTCCTCCTCCCTCCCCCTACTAGATTTCCATTGAGTTTTCATTTCATATGTGCATGTAAGTGTTAATTTACCAGTCCAGTTCATTATTGAGTACACATGGTGCTTGTTTTTCCATTCTTGTGATACTTCGCTTAGAAGATGGTCCAGTTCCATCCAGTATTAAACAAAATACGAGATTGCAACATTTTTCCGGCTGAGTAGTACTCCGTGGTGTATATATGCCACACTTTATTAATTAGTGTATTGATGGGCACTTGGTTTGTTTTCACATCTTTGCTGTTGTGAATTGTGCTGCTATAAACATTTGAGTGCAAGCGTCTTTTTTTTTTTTTTTTTTTTTTTTTTTTTGAGTTTTTTGAGTTTTTGGCCCGGGCTTGGTTTGAACCCACCACCTCGG
>CAUYPK010067445.1:0-16828 GCA_963574355.1 Loris lydekkerianus | reverse complement strand
ACAACCCGAAGCAGGCATACCATAACACTCCTTGCGACTGCAGTTCATACGTGTGCTGTTCCGACCTTCCCTTCCCTTCCCTCCCCTTCCCTTCCCTTCCCTCCCCTTCCTTTCCCTTCCTCTCCCTACCCTTCTTCTTATTTTCAAGACAGAGTCTCACTCGTTTGCCTAGGACAGAGTGCCATGCCCTCAGCCTAAGCTTGCAGCAACCTCAAACTCTTGGGTTCAAGTGATCCTCCTTCCTCAGCCTCCCAAGTAGCTGGGACTACAGGTGCCTCCCACAATGCTGTCTATATTTTTTGTGGTTGTTGTTGCAGTTGTCATTGTTGTTTAGTAGGCTGAGGCCGGGTTCGAACCTGCCAGTCTTGGTGTATATGGCCTGCACCCTACTCACTGAGCTACAGGCGCAACCCTGAACATATGTTTTTATTTCTCTGGTACATATATGCCCAGCAGTGCAATTGCTGGGTCATATGACAATCATATATTTAATAAGAAACTTCCCCCACTGTTTCCCAGAGTGGCTGTGCCATTTTACCTCCCATCAACAATGTTATGATCTAGTTTTTTCACATTCTTTCCAGTATTTGATGTTGTTGCTATTTTTTATTTCAGCCATTTTGATAACCGTGTAGTGATACACACTTATTGTCATTTTAATTTGCACTTCTCTAATGGCAATGATGTTGAATACTTGCAGATGTGTTTATAGTCTATCAGTATATTCTCTTCTGTAAATGCCTGTTTATGTCTTTTGCCCATTTCCCAGTAGGATTATTGTTTACAGTTGAGGTTAAAGCTATTTTTATATGTAGTATAGGTGCTAGCCCTAGTCTTTTGTTCAATATGTGGTTTTCATCCTCTTAACTGAGTCTTTCTCGGAGCAAAAGTTTTTTAATTTTGACGTGGTTCAATTTACCAATATTTCCAGTTTAGATTAGGCTTTTGGTGTCAAGTCTAAGGACTCTTTTTTTTTTTTTTTTTTGAGACAGAGTCTCACTGTGTCACCCTTGATAGAGTGCTGTGGTGACACAGCTCACAGCAAACTCTAACTCTTGGGCTTAAATGATTCTCTTGCCTTAGCCTCCCAAGTAGCTGGGACTACAGGCGCCCACCACAATGCCTATTGTTTAGCAGGCCCAGGCCGGGTTTGAACCCACCAGCCTGGGTTTGAACCCACCAGCCCTGGTTCATGTGGCTGGTGCCCTAACCACCGAGCTATGGCCACCCAGCCAAGTCTAAGAACTCTTTGCCTATCCCTAAGACCCAAAGATTTCCTTCTGGTCTTGCCTAAAACAATTACAATTTTACTTTTTACTCTTGTCTGTGACCCAATTTGAATCCATATTTGTATAAAGTATGACGTGTAAATCATGGTTTATTTATTTATTTAAGTTGCCTATTGAAGGAGCTCAGGAAATTTCACCCCAAAATATGGCTCGTTGGTATAAAGAGTGGTATTGTGCATTAAAGGCCCTTAGAGATCAACAGGCATTGGAGGGGGCTGTACCTCTGTTTGCCTAACCTGACAGATACATTAAAAGAACAACTGACTTCCCTTCCCCTCCCTGTAATCTCACTGTTTTACAGGCAAGAAGATCAAGAATGCAACCAGACTTGACCCAAATCATTTTAAACATAATACTTCTCTCTTAGGTTAATTTACAAGTCAGTCTGTTTTCCCCCATCTATTCATTCCAAAAAGTATCTCTTCATCCTCCCTAATATCATTGCCCTTAAATAGAGTTAACTATACAGGATGGACATAAAGTAAATTGCACATGACCTTTATGCCCTCCCTGTATTCCTCACCTACCCCTCCCCTCTAAAAGGAGGGTATAAACATTCCTGGTCCTCATTGGGCTATTAAATTCTCCTCGTATGCACAGTAAATCAACCTCATTCTCTTATTAATCTGCCTTAATTGTGAATTGATCTTTCAGCAAACTTTCAGGGGATGGAAAGGGGAAGTTTCTCCCTCACACCACACTATAGATATCCAATAATTCCAGTACCATTTGTTAAAAAGGCAATCTTTCTTCTTTTAAATTTCTTTTTGCACTTCCATCAAAAAAGTTGTGCATATGTATGTGGGGATATTTCTTGGTTCTCTATTCTGTTCTCTTTATCTATGTGTCTATTTCTCTGCTACACTAACCTGATTAGTTTCTATATAAATTAGGTCTTAATATCAGGTAAAGTGATTACTTTCACTTTATTGCTCTTTTCAATAAAGTGAGAGGAATCACTTTATCTGATACTGTTACTTTTAGGTATTCTAGACTCTATACCTTTCTTTATAAATTTTAGAATAACTTTGGCTTTATCCACTAAAACCTTGTTGGGATTTTGACAGAAATCACATTAAACTTTCAGATAATTTGAGAAGGATTAAAGTCTTGTAGATTTCTACAAACATAATACATGTATGTTATCCCATTTATTTATATTTTCTTTGATTTATATGATCAGAATTTTTGCAATTTTCACCATGATGATTCTGCACATCATTTTGCTAAGTGTATACTTAACTATTTCATTTGCTTTACAGTAATTTAAATGGTATTGTGTTTTTAATTTTGGTGTCCATATAATTGTAGACAAAATGGGGACTGAAGACCCCATTCTTGGCAAGGGAAAGCACCCCCAGAAAAAGGGAAAAATAAAAAAGTAAGCTGCGTGAGGCAGAACAAAGAAAAATCAGCTAGTTTAACTTTAAACCAGCCAGCACTAAATTTCTGAACTAAACAAGTTTTCTACTTTTCCTAAAACTCTGGCCTATTAGAGATACAACTTACTAACGCCCCTGTTAGATCTGTAAACACTCTGAGAAATATGGCCACAGAAGATGCTGTGGCAAGGCCTAGAAGGATACATTAACTAGGCCATTCCCTGCCCAGTAAACAAAACAAATATCTGTTATAAAAATTTATATTTCACTGGGACAAAGATCAAAAAAGCAACTCAAGCCCTGAAATATGGACAAGAGGACTTATATTCCTTATGTCTCACACATACACACACACACACACACCCCTCTGTGGTGGTGATGAGAGGAAAATTCCTCTCTCCCACTGATTGTTCAAAAGAGATTGACTCCAGTGATGTTTAACTCTACAGTAAAATAGCAGAATTTAACACCTCCCTAGAAATCTGTGTGTGTGACCTCAGACAAGAGGCTGTCCCCCCCAAGGCTCAGGTTCCAGATTTCTCAAAACTACTCAGACCCTTAAAGTATGTAATTATAAAAACAATAAGAGCTGATATACTCACTCAGAGAAACTACTAAAATCTTTGTTCCCTTCCTCAACTTACCCTCTGGGCTAATGAACAAATAGCCTTCAATAAAAGCTGAGTGGAGCTGACACTTGGGGCCACCAATGAAACCCCACAAGTGGGCGGTGGTCCCCTGAGTTCCCACCTTTAAATATTCTATTCTATATATCTTGTCTCTTTCTTTCTCATCATTTCTAACTTTGTATTTCTTCAGTCTGGCACTGCTGATAATACACAGTTTTTAAGTGACCCAACCCCCAGGAAAGGACCCCAACATATAATCATTGTTCCTACTCTGCCTTAATTGTAAGTTGATTTTCCAGCAAACTTTTATTGGAAAGTTTGAACTTTCCTTTCGTCCCCACACCTAGAATTCCTCATTCTGTTATTTCAGTGCTTATTTTAGAATTCAGATCATACACATTATTAGTTATTAAATTCTATTTTTAATATTTTATCTACAGATAAGACCCAGAGTCTGTGATAAGATGGGGCAGGGAAGGTTGTATGTGAGTTTTCAGTGAAATAGTAGAAATTTTTATTTTTGAAAAATTACCTTGGATATTTGGGTATTTGACAAGCACTCCAAGAATTATTCAAAGCTACAAGAGGGAAAGGAATGAGTGTGTTTATATGAATATTTATAAATCTAAGAAGTAAAATTTGAGTAATCCAATTTCTATACTTTTATAAAACAACAACAAAGTTTGCACAGTTCAAAATATATTAAAACATAAAGCCTCTCTGCCATTCATTCATTCAATAAATGCTTGTGAATGCCTAATATAGACTAGATTTGGAACTGTTTTTTAAATTATTGCATACTTATTAAATTAAATGAAATTAATTTTTTATTTCAGAATATTATATCATAATATAATATTTCAGAATATTATATTATGTTTTGGTTGCATAATTTGCTTTTGCAAATTTTAAGTCAAAGTTTTAAATGTACCCTTCACCAGAAAGTATGCACTATACCAGTTAGGTGTGAATTTACCCAACCCATCCATCCCCTCTCACCTACTTAATTTCTGTTGAGTGCACCTCCATATGTGTACATAAGAGTTGATGGACTAGTTCCAATTTATTACTGAATACCTATAGTGTTTGTTTTTCCATTCTTGCAACACTTCATTTAGAAGAATGGCCTCCAATTCCATTCAGGTTGTTACTCAGAAAATACTGGATCATCATGTTTTTAATGGCTGAGTAGTATTCCATGATATACATTCACCACATTTTTTAAAATCACTCATGAACTGATGGACACTTGGGTTGTTTCCACATCTTTGCAATTGCGAGTTGTGCTACTATAAATTTTAAAGTCCAAGTGGACTTGACTTTAATTTAATTAATATTAAAGTCCAAGGTCTTTTTTATAAAATGTCTTTTTTTTTCCTTTTGGGTAAATACCTAGCAGTGAGATTTCTGGATCAAATGATTAAGTCTATTTTTAGTTTTTAAAGGTATCTACATACAACTTTCTATAGAGTTTTCACTATTTTTATGTCCCCCCAACAGTATACACGTGTTCCTTTCTCTCTGCATCCACCCAGGCACTTACTGTTTGGGGACATTTTGATAAGATCCATTCTTACTGGAGTTAGGTGATATCATATTGTGGTTTTGATTTGCATTTGTCTGATGGTTGGAGATGTTGATCATTTTTCCATATATTTGTTGACCATTAGACTATCTTCATTTGAAAAGTTTCTGTTCATGTCTCTTGCTCACTTTTTAATAGGATTGTTTGATTTTTTTTTTCTTATTGATTTGCTTGAGTTCTAGTCATCAGCCCTTTATCAGATGCATAGCATGTAAATATTTTCTTCCATTCTGTAGGTTGTCTATTGATTGTGTCCTTAGCTAGGCAGAAACTTTTTAATTTGATCTGGTCCCATTTGTTTATTTTTATTGTTGCTATGATCGTTTGGGGGTCTTCTTCATAAATTCTTTGTCTAGGCCAATATCTATACAAGTTTTTCCAATATTTTCTTCTAGAGTTCTTGTAGTTTCATGCCTTAGATATAAGACTTTTATCCATTATGAGTTAATTTTTGTGAGTAGTGAGAGAGGTATTAATCCTGTTAGAATCCTTTACATGTGACTGTCCAGTTTTCCCAGCACCATTTTTTGAATAGGGATTCTTCCCCCAGAGTATGTTTTATCTGCCTTGTCAAAGATCAGATGAAAATTTGAAGATGATTTTATCTCTGGGTTCTCCATTCTGATCCTTAGGTCTATGTCTCTGTTTTTGTGCTAGTACCATGCTGTTTTGGTTACTCTAGCCTTGTAGTGTAGTTTGAAGTCTAGTGAAACGATGCCTCCCAATTTGTTCTTATTAGATAAGGTTGCATTGACTATTTGGGGTCTTTTCTTGTACCATACAAATCATAGAACTATTTTTTTCTAGATCTGTGAAAAATGAAGTCGGTATTTTAATGGGAATTGTGTTGAATCTTGTAAGTCACTTTGGATAGTATAGCCATTTTACTAATGCTGATTCTGCTGATCCAAGAGCATGATATATTTTTCCATCTGTTTACATCTTCTGTGATATTTTCCCCCAGCATTTCATAGTTCTCCCTGTAGAGGTCTTCTGCCTCCTCAGTATTTTATTTTCTATTAAATACTTTCTATTAAAGAGAAAGATATTGCATCTTTGATTTCATTCTTAGCTTGACTGCTATTGGCATATATGAAAGCTGCTGATTTGTGTACATTGATTTGGGAACATTTTTACTACTCAATGGCTACCTAGCACTGTCTTGACAGTTTTAGAGTCATGCAGTAAAACAACACAACTTTTGGGGAAACTTTTGGAGAAAATTTCAATATGGTAAAGGAGATAACATATCTCTTCAAGTAGAGACCCATTGCAAAAGCATAGCTCAAAATTTGGTAACTATTCTGGGCTGACTGCCCTGGGTTAAGGGTGTGGTTGGAATGACTTTGCTAAAGGGTGTCTTGAATGTCCTTTAAAAATCATATTTAAGAACCCACCTGGAGCTTCTACATTAATACTATTTATGTTTTCTGCTGGAATAAATGCCAAAATCTTAGGCTTATGAATTCTTTTCTTAGGAAATATTCATTGGATCTCTCTAGTGTCAGTTTCTGGGCAAGTGTTGGGGATTCAGAGGTAAGCAAAGCAAACCCCTCCCTTTTTGTGTCATGTAGTAAAAGATGCCCCTATCACTTGTGCTTGGAGGCACACGGTGGCCAATCTGATGTACATCCTGGCAGACTCAGGTGTCCAACAAATGGCTGACACTTGAAACAGGCAGAAATGTATTCCGGGTGACTGCAGAGGACCGTCTTCCACCAGGCAGTTGAAGCATGGTAGGCATTTGGACTCAGTGCTAGTAAGGCCTCCCCTGCAGTCAGAACTGTCCAAGACAAAATGGGCTTCCTTGAAGGATAAGAGTTTCGATTAAGGGGGCTCTTCAAGCCCTGGCTTAACGATCACTTGGTGAGAATGTTGCTGAGGGAATTCAGACACCAGCTGGTGGGAGTGAGACTGGACCATCTTGTAATTCCATTCCAGCTGGAGAGCATGCGATTTCATGGACTCCATTACGCCTAATTCCCAGTGCTCTGGCATTTCCTGTCTGCTGCTGGCGGGAGGCCTGGGTTCACTCCTGCTCCCTAGACATGTCCCCAGAGCTAGACATGTCCCCAGAGTTAGTACAAAGCTGCTGCATGGCCCGATTTCTACCCAGGCAGGCAGGCAGCGTGCCCTGGGGCCTGATGAGGAACCTTAAGCCTCCGAGATAAGCTGCTGCCCTGCGGGTCTTGTGCTGAACACCACTCCTCCTCCTCAAATCCCAACTCCAGCGGATTTCTTCTTTTGATGACCCCGAGGTCACTGTGGCTTGTGTCTTGCAAGGCGGGAACCAGACAGAGGATGGGCTGTTTTGTAAGTGTTCCTCAGTCTGTCCAAGTTCATACTTCCTTTAAAAGATCTTTCACTTGTTATTTTTTTGTTTTTCCCCCTCTTTCCATTAACTTAAGAACAACAAATTCTAGTTTGCCAAGGGACAAAAACCCTCCTGTACCCAAAGGATTACTTCTCAACCCTTTAGTCAACACTTCCTGAGTGCGTTTCCAGCCTAACCTGGCGAGGGTTCTATCAATGAGATCACTCAGAGCTTCAGAAAAAACAGTGGGGACCTGTGGCCTTGATGTGGAAACCACTCTGACTCTGTTCCTATTATGTTGCAGACCAGGGGGCAAGCAATGCCTGCAGGGGGTGTGCCTACAGCCAAGGCCTGGTGCTGAACTAGAATGCCAGCTGTTGTGATGTGGTGGGGCTTGTAGACCAGCAGGTCCCTGCCTCACCATGTTGAATGCACTCATATCCAAAACAGCTTCACATGACGTGATATCCACTCTCAGTGATCTGGAGTTGGTGCAAGGCTCACTTCTGGGAAGCCCTGTGGAGTCTTAGGAGTAGGGGGAGAAAATTGGGCTTTGAGTCAGAACACTCCATGATCAGCTGTGAGGTCTTGGTCCAGCCTCAGTTTCCTCATCTTTCAAATGACATCTCAACTTCCTCTCTTGCTTCCTCTTCTGCTTATACTCCTATAATTTCCTCAATAATCTGCCCAGTTGCTTAAAATTCTTGCCTTTAGCAATGTCACTTACTAGTCTCAGGGAATTCTGGTTAAAAGGCGTGGGCCCCCTGGGATGCCTGTTGGTACTCATCTTAGCAGGGCTGGCTTTATCGCATGGTCTAGCAGAGGACTCAGATTTGGAGTGGAGGCACGATGGGATCAAGTTTGGGAGATTCTGTTGGACAACAGAGAGGTGGGCAGAGTCTAGGGAAGGAGGCAGGGCAGTGAGTGACCTTGGAAGAGCAGATTCAGGGATCAATGAGAGGTAGGCATGGTGGTGAGTGCATGTGTTTTCTGCCTTAACCCATCCTTATCCCTATTTCCAGGGCGGGTATTTGGACAATTCTCCCCATCCCCACCCCAGCCTCCTAAAAGCGATGTGGCAAAGGCTTCTATTTACCTCCGGCTGCTGCGCAAGGGCTAATTCCCACAGATAAGACAAGGGAGCTGCTGAGTTTAAAACCCAGGCTCAATTCTGGGAAGCCCTGCAGAGCCTGGGGAGTAGGGGGGAAAAGCTGGCTTTGAGTCAGAACACTTGGCTCTAGCCTAGCTCTACCACAACCAGCTGTGAGATCTTGGTCCAGCCCCAGTTTCCTCATTTTTCAAATGACATCAGCCTTCTTCAGGTGACCTCACAGACTTCTGTGATATCAACTATAGCCAATATGCTAGAGTCTCCTTAATACATATTGCTAAGCCAGACCTCTCCCTTCGGGTCCTAAACCATGAACCCTAACTTCCCCAAACATCTCTGTTGGGATTTGCAGGCCCCTAGAACTCAAAACGTCTGATCAACTTATTTATTCTTCTTCCCAAACCTGGTCCTTCCTCTTCCTCATCCTGCTTAAGTGAATGGCACCGTCATCTCCCCACAGCCCAAACAGAATTCTGAATGTCTTGCGCTGGCTTCCCATCACCTCCCACCTGCATCCAGCCACAGGTCCTGCACAGTCCTGTTAGACACCTCATGCACCCCGTTCCCCATCCCCAGTGTCACGGCTCCAAACGGAAACCCCCTCTTCTCTCTCCTGCATCACTCCATATTTTCTTCGTCTCACCCCTCAGTCCAGAGCCCCCACTGCCTGATTATTCTTTCTATACATGCACCTCTTTTATTTAAAACCCTTTACGATTACCCATTTAGTTTCCCTAGGGTAAGAGTCCAAACTCCTTAACAGGTCCTAAAATGTCCTCACCTGTGCTCTGGTCCCCGAGTTCCTCTCTGGACTTATTTCCTGTCTACCCCTCTTCCCACACTTTCCATCTACCCCAAGCCACACTTGACCTCTCAGACACTGCACATGGGCCCCACTTTCTCTCTGGAAACCTGGATATCCTATGCCCTTGCCCGGCATTCCTTTGACCCCCTCTGTGCCTGCTCAGCTCTGACTTTGCCTTTAGGAACAAGATACACATTCTTCCTGAGGAAAACTGCTCGGTTCTCCTGGGCCAGAATGAGCACACCTCATGGCCCTTAGGCCTGGGCACTGTCTATTTCCCTCCATGGTCTGTGAGCTCCCCAGCGTGTACCTAGCGCTCGATGAGTACTTGCTAAATGAATGAATGAGAGTCTCCGTCATTTCACAGAGCACTCATGAGCATTAAATGTTGACATGTGAAAATACTTTGCAAGCTATAAATGTGTTCGGAATATTTTTGAGAATTAAAGGACTCAAGGAGAAATGAGTATGGTAGGCGCCGTGGACATCCCCTCAAACAAGAGGGCTGTTGAACTGTAATGTTCCAGGAGGTTGGGAGAGGTTTGGGACACCTCTGCATATGCCACCTAAATGACCTGAGACTACCTGTGAAGGAAAATGAGCATCCTGAGACGTCATTTTACGTCCTCTATGCTCAGGGAGGAATGCTTTGTGTGGTTTTAGAACAATCAGCCAGCCAGTCAGGCCCTCAAGCAGTGGGCACACATATTCACAGCTTGAAGCCAGAGCTTCCTCAGGTATAGATGATTCTTTAGGAGGCAGAATGTGCAGACATCTGGGAGAATAAACTTATAGTCCTCATTAAAGATGTAGATTCGATTTTGATGACATTTGTCAGAGGCCCTGGGAATGGCCATGTTCTTCGCCCTCCTTCCCTGTGATGCCTCACCTCTGTGAAAAGAGGGAGAGAGAGGGGATAGCCAGTGGAGAAGAGAGTGCTGCTACGTTCCGAGGGCTGGGCACAAGGCCTGCTCTACCTCCCTTCCCTTCCTGCCCCTGCTGCCCTCCCCTCGGAGCACAGGTCTGGGAAGCTGCTCACAGTTAAGGCTAGAAACTGAAGTGAGGGGACCATCTATCCCTGAAAACAAATACTTATCTCAGTCTCTCATCACCCCATGGGCTAGAAAGAGATAGCATTTTAGTCCATTTGAGCTTCTGCAACAAAAGCATCTTAAACTGGGTTGTTTTTGAAAGATAGAAATCTGTTGCTAAGAGTTCTGGAGACTGGTAAGTTCAAGATCAAGGCACTGGCAGGTTCAGCATCTGGTGAAGCCTGCTTTCTGGTTCATAGATGGGAACTTTTTGCCATGTTCTCATAGGGTGGGCTGGCAAGGCAGCTCTTGGGAGCCTTTTTCATGAAAGAGCTCTAATCCACTCATGCGAGCTCTGCCCTCCTAAGCTAATCACCTCCAAAGCACTGCATTCCCCTCCCCCCCACCAACACTATCACATTGGGAATGAAGTTTCAACATATGAATCTGGGGGAGTGCACACACTTTCAGACCATAGTGGACGGTGGCAGAGACAGAAGAGGAGAGAACGAGGCAGGCCTCAGTGTGGGGGCAGAGTGTAAATGGGGTGGCTGGTCATGGACGTGTGGATGTTTGCTGAACGATTGATGAACAAGTCCTTGCTATCTGCAAGGGGATGCTGTAAAAAGTGGACCTTACATGGCCTCGGTGGTGTGATCATGTTGGCAATGGCATCCACCTTGAGGGAGAGCCTGAAGGATGTGAATAGGAGGATTTCTTTCTCCTTACAGCCTGGTATGGCATAAAAATTAGGGTCCCCACAGGTGCAGAGCATTAATGAATTAATTAACCATAGGTGCTTATTCCATATTTTTATGGACTGAATTGTGTCACCCCCAAATTCATACTTTGAAGCCCTCACTTTCAATATGACTGGATTTGGAGATAGGGCCTCTAACGAGGTTATAAAGGTTAAGTAAGGTCATAAGGATGTAGCCCTAATCTGAGAGGATTGGAGACCTTATAAGAAGAGACACTATAGATTTCTCTCTCTCTCTTTCTGGGTACACACAGAGAAAAAGTCGTGCGAGGACACACCAAGAAGGTGGCTGTCTACAAGGCAGGAAGAGTGGCTACACCAGTAATGAACCCTGATCTCAGACTTCCAGCCTCCAGAACTGTGAGAACATAAATAAATGTCTGCCGTTCAAGCTACCCAGTTGATGGTGTCCTATTATGACAGCCCTAGCAAACTAATACAAATGCCTACTGTGTGCAAAGTTCTCTGCTCTTGGGGACTGCAGAAGGAGATCCCCTCCTGGGACCCCTGGTCTCACTGGGTTCCATTCTTTGGGTTTCCATAGGCAGCATTTCTTCCTGTGACAATATCATTTAAGACCAAATTGTGGTTTTGAGGGAAGTCATCCCTCATCCTCATGAAAGGCCACTGCCACTCTCCCCTGCTCCTCTTCCTTCCCCTAAGCCCAGAAGCCTGTGCATCTAGGAGGTGAGAAGGAGAAGAGCCCTTCTCAAGCTCCTGCCACACCTGGTTTCTGCCACAGACAGACTCAGATTCTCATCCTGTCTGGCTCCCGACAGGCAGAGGGAAGACCTGGGCCCTCAACTCCCCGCTCTTCCCAGTTCACTGTGTGAGCGGATTAAAATGCCTTGTTTTACTTAAAATAGAACTCCTGAAAGGCGCGCTTGAGCGCACACACACACACACACACACACACACCCAGACACGCACACGACTTTAGGCTTTCTCAGCATTATCATGACTCCCCCCCCAAGTGTTAATTTTCAGAAAGAATTGGATAAATTTCCCCAAATAAAGAGATTTGTCCAAAGAAGGCCCAAGTTATTGCGATAAGTTACCATGAGCAGGATTCTGAGCTACAAAGGAGTAGAGAGCTCAATTTATATAAAGTTTATATAAACCAAGTTGGGGACCTCATTTTTTTTTTTTTTAGAGTCTCATTCTGTTGCCTTCAGGTAGACATCTGTGGTGTCACGGCTCACAGCAACCTCAAGCTCTGAGGCTCAAATGATCCCCTTGTCTCAGTCTCCCAAGTAGCTGGGACTACAGGTTCCCAGCAATTTTTTTTTTTTTCTATTTTTAGTAGAGATGGGGGTCTTGCTCTTACTCAGGTTGTTCTTGAACTTCTGAGGTCAGGCAATCCACCCACCTCGGCCTCCCAGAATGTTAGGATTACAGGCGTGAGCCACTGTGTCCAGCCTCATGTATTCTTTACAATAGTTTATATGGAATATATTATCATCTCCATGGTTCCAATAAGAAAACTGAGAGTTAAGAAACAAATTAGTCTGGGTGCCGCTGGCCATTACTGTGACCACCACGCCACGAAATGGTGCTGTTCACAGGGCCTGGGTCTCCCAGTTATGTCCTCTGGGAGGGCTGCCAGCCTGGTGCACACCAAAGGACTTTTGTAGGAAAGCAGAGGTGGCTCCCACCACAAGTCCCGCATGGCACAAGTCTGAGCGCAGAGAATTGTGTGGAGTCAGAATTCAGGTAGTGGCCGGAGGGAAGCATGGCTTCCGGAGAGAGCACCAGGGTGTGCTGCGTCCTTTCCTCCCCGCCCCAGTCTCTCCACAAAGTCAGGAAGAAGAAGTCCAAAGAAAAGTTGGAGAAAGAAGAACAACAGCTTTTTAAATTGATAGCCCTGTTTTCATTGTGTGAATTAATAATCCGTAAAGAATTAGGAGTTACTACTTAACAAGGATTAAGAGCTCACAAGGAATGTCTTTGCTACCTAAAATGGTCTGTGCGTGGAGCTGAAGTCAAAGGTACACTGGATTTGAATGGCACTGAGGAGCGCTCGTTGTATAAACAGGCCGTCCACTCCGCAGAGGAAGCTCAGGCGGCTAGCCAAATGTGAGATACTCAGCCTCACTAAAATTTACAGAAAGGCAGGTTAAAGATGAGCTATAATATTTTGCCTTCCAGATGACATTTACAGTATTTAGCAGTACCATCCTGGGTTCATAGTTGAGAGAGTGAAGTGGGCCACATAGTGCCTTCTCTCTCACTCAGAGGCCCGTTGAAACAGGAGAAAGATATACAAAAAGGGTGCAGCAGGTGGGGTCAGCAGAGGAGTTTTTTGATGAGTTACTGGAGGATGGAAAGCAAATAGGATGGAATTGTCAGATAAACCAAAGAGGGTGGGGAGGAAGCAGTATCTGAGGGGTAGGAGGATGCTGAATGGAGAACAGCCACCCTCCTGGACAGGAGCTATCTTCCTGAGGGCTCTGAACAGGTGCATGACACCTGTGTCAGCTTGCCTGAGCCAAGGGGTGCCGGATTAAACATTTCTGGGTGTGTCTATGAGGGTGTTTCTGGTTGAAACCAGCATTTGAGTCTGTAAACTGGGTAAAGTAGATTCCCCAGGAAGTGGATGGGAACTATTCAACCTGAACAGAAGGAAAGGTGGGAGAAAGGAGGGATTTGTCCCCTTTTGCTCCTGTCTGCTTGCATGAGTGGGGACATAGGTCTTCTGCCCTTAGACTGAGATTCACACCATTGGCTCCCCTGGCTCCCAGGTCTGCCGGCTTGGACTGAAATTACACTCCCAAATTTGCTGGTCTCCAGCTCGCAGAAGGCGGATGGTAGGATGCCTCAGTCTCCATCATCTAGTGAGCCAGTTCCTTGTAATAAATTTCATCGGTCTATCTGTCTATCTATCTACCTACCTACCACCTGTAACTTACGGATTCTGTTTCTCTGGAGAACCCTGACTAACACAGACATCCAGCTCTGAGGTGACAGAAAGGAAACATGGGAGTGGAGACTGACCAGCAGTTGGGGTGATGTCTGAAGGGCCACCTGTGAGCAGCTGACCTGGTTGCCCACCCTCACTCCTACCATCTCCCTATCATGGATACAAACTCAGAGATGACTTTTGCTCTTTAAGAGAACTCAGCAGTCTATGTGGGGAGACCTAGGGCGCCTTGAGTGAAGTTGGCCCCCAAGAGTGAAGGTTTTCTTGTTTGGCTCAGAGAAGGGGAAGGAGGGGGGTTTGGGAGCAGCCCATCCACCTGTTTTCTACCCTCTGACCTAAAGTGAGGTCATCCTACCTGCCCACATAGACTCTGAATGGAATGGACAAGGCAAAGTAGCCAGAGCTTTAGAAAACACACATTTCAACAGAAGGGCTAGAAGAAAAAGTTAAGGAAATATTCCAGAATTCAGTGCAGAAAGAGAGGACGGAAATTATGGGGGCAAAGTTAAAAGACATGTAGAGTCAATTTAAGAAGTCCAACATCCATCTAGCAGGAATTCTAGAAAGAACAGAGAAGACGGGGGAGGGGAGGAAATAAATCGAAAGATACAAGAGTCTTCAGATTGGAAAGACCCACTGAGGATAGAGCAAAAAAAATTTTTAAAAATACTTATGCATTGTTAGAAAAGTTAGACCATGAACTTTAAAGAGAAGATTCTCAGCATGTCTGGGGTGTGAAGATAGCTACCGAAGAAGAATAAGAATGAACGGGGATTTGGACTTCTCCGTAAGTTTGAGTGACAGAAGAGTAACAGGTGATCCGTCGATGCCTTTGTGGTAGAACGGCATTTGTGCCTTTTAGAATTATTTAGAAAAGCCTTTGTACCATTTAGAATTATCAGCTCAATCAAACTATTCACTAATCTGTCAAGGCAAATAGTTTTTCATAACTACGTTACTCAATTCTTCAGTAAATAATATTTATGCAATTCTAATATAAAAACTGATTATTGATTTTTAGAATTAATTTATACCAATTCTGAAAGACTACCTGTGTGTGTACCCAGTAAGATGAGAGAGGAGTCCAAGAAAGAGAAATGCATGGAATCCAAGAATCATTAAGAATAATTTAAGGGTGTAAATAAGATCAGAAACAAAAAACCATTGTGGCACCTGTAATACATACCTAGAAGACAATGAGGCAAAGTTAGGCCATTCACAAATGAAGTGCTGAAGAAATTGGATGATCTTCGTGATCTAGTGAAGATAGATTTCTATTGTTAATTAGTTAAAAAATGAAAATCAAGTAGGAGAAATTCCAGAAAAAAAACAAAAATCAGGAGTGTAATTTTAATGCCAATAAGAGGCAACCTAAATTAAGAAACTGATAAGGGTAAGAAAAGAGAATTCATTTTCTTTTTTGTGGCCTGGGGTGATTTTCTTTCTTATTTAATTTTTCTTCAATAAACATTTTATATTTATTTTCACGATTATAGAAACTGTCCATTGGTTTTTAATACTTAGAATCAATCTTTAGGCAAAACATGGAGAACTCAACCTTGGTTTTAGAATGGAATATGGTCATGACAACCCCAAGAAATAAGAAAAGGAATGGCAGGGAGGGCAGAAGTTGGAAGGTGAGGGAAGTAGGAAGAAAGGGTGGAGGGGATAAGTTAAGTCACTTCTCTCCGGAGTGAGAAATCAAGTGGAATACAGTTGGTGAGAACAGACAGGAGGTGGGGAGGACAGGTTAGCACAGACTCTCCCATGGCAGGAGTCAATACTGCCAGAGTTGATAAATCAAGAAAAAGGTACAGGTCTACCCTTTGGTGTTTGTGGCAACCTCCTAAACAAAGGAAACCAGAACTGGCTAAAGTTGGTTACCATGGTGAGTGGGACAGAGTGAGGACGGGGAGGAGACTTTTCCTAGTGTTCTATATTCTTTGAATGTAATTTTCATCACATATAGATATCACTTTTAAAATAAAGCTGGAAAGAATAATAATGTTACTAATAATATTAGCCAGTGTTGGCATTGGAGAAGAAAAATGACTTGCAATACTCTGTTTGCAAGAGTGAAAGATGGAGTTCGTCCAAACTTTTTGAAGGGCACTTTTAGAATACCAAAAACAATCAGGGTCACCCTCTCATAATAATGTTATATAAGTTTCCAAGCCACTTGGAAGATGTTGAGCAGCGTGGAGCGCCGGCATATCAACCAAAGAGGAGGCAGGAGCCTACACGAAGGTTTCCTCCATTGCACGTGGGTGTGAACACGCACACACCCGTGCTCCTGTCTGGCCACACGTCTCACGCAGTGACTCACTAACATGGAAACATCAGCCACCCCGTTCTTAGAGTTCTCCCATCTCCAGCTTTTATGGCTTATCGGGATCCTTACATGGAAAAAGGTCTCCCGGGGTTTCTCCATCCTTACATGACTCATTTTAGTTTACTTTTGTGGAAGCAGCTAACTTGGAAGCTGAGACTTTTCCCTCCTGCCGGAGTCGGAGGCTAACCACAGTGTTCCACGGCCGCTGTGTGCTGGCCTGCCACTTGGAGGCACGCCCTGGTGTCTGTTTGTCCTCTGCTTGTGGTTACTCAGAAGAGGCCCAGTTTGTGTTCCAAATGTGGCCAGCCTCTTAGAGACACAGTCCCCCTGGGCTGACATGCTCACTCTCCCCGTGTCATTGCTGATGTTATGGGAAAAAGAACATCGCCTTGAGATGGTCTCAGCAATGGCTGTCCAACTTGGTTTGTGTGGAGCAGCCAGGTTCTTCCCATGATTTGGTGATGTGACTCTTGGGAAAAGCCTATGGTTGGACTATATATATATATATATATATATATATATATATATATATATTTTTTTTTTTTTTTTTTTTTTTTAAAATAGAACAGAAATTAAAAAATAATTAATAACAAAAACCCTATAATAAAAACTTTGGAATAGAAAAATGAAGCTAATTTTTTCTAAATCAGTTTTTAATTATAAATCATAT